>JTDE01005269.1:0-17749 GCA_014338405.1 Paragonimus skrjabini miyazakii
CCATCAAAGATAATCATGTAATCGTACAATCTTCCGGTGTGACCATAGTATCCCTTTTGTTCCAACTACAATGAGAGAAAACTTTTAGCCGTGTAACATATGGTGCACGAGAACTATATCGGGCATATCAGACCATAACAACTCTTGAAACACTTTCGAGGGTGTGCTCTTTAAGGAATGCAATATGTGAACCACACTTCTGGAATTTCATAATTCCTAACAATAGAAGTCATCGAGTGAAACAAACTTTAAACATTCTCATTCTTGTCTCCTAAACTAGCGCAAATATAAGTCAGCATTAATTTTTTGGATTCTCATGAATTTTTCATTAGAATGTTACGATAACTCAGCAGCGATATTTAAAATTAAATACACTGCAATATATTGTGTCAATTCTGACCTCTTATAAACCACTTAATAACCATGTGTCAGCACAATTTCCGCCAACGTCACCATTTATCCGAAACAAATTGTAAATCCAAAAGCAAGTCACTAGGTGATATTGAAAAACGTTAACGGAATGTTCCCCCAAATAATTTTGGTAATAGTTCTCTTATCTGTTGCGTTTCCATTCGCTTCTAGGCTGAAATCGATCAGCTGTTTCCCGCTGGTGGTCACTGGGATCAGCTGTTTGCAAAACCCTTTCTTAACCCATTCTGGGGTTGTGATAAATTCTTGCTCGCTTGCAAGCCAACCACAAAGCAAAACCGCTAAGCAAAGTAATCCTGCAATCCTGTTGACCGTGACCACGTGGTCTAAGAGATAAGCTCTTGGACTACAATCTGCCACTTATGCACGGGTCGTGGGTTTGATTCTCTGGCATGCTGGTGAGATCCAACTAGGTCGGAGAGGCTATCCACCACTTCGCTGATCGTCACTGGGGGCAATCGTTTGCATTAGGTATTGCTTCTAGACACCAAAGATTATGGTCCATTTGATGTTTGTTCGTTTTCTCCGTACTCCTAGTACGCGTCACATAAACAAAAATTCAATCGTAAATATTTCTGTATAATCCCGAGTCTTCCTCGTTGCATTTGCCGTGTAGCATCAATGCAGTACTGTCGCCAATGACCGTAATTACACATGCTTAATTCGCACATTTGTATGTGACATCAACCGTTCCATTGACACATTGCATCATTAACTGTTGACAGGTTTGTCTTTGAAGTTTTATTATTTAACTTATTACAATGTTAGTTATTTACCTTTTCTTTTTTCCTCTAAGTCATACACATTCAGATATTCTAAACGATATTCTGTTGACTGGTCTAAAATTGCATGCGAGCATAAATATAGCGAACTAATGAACTCGTACTTTTCATGAGGTGGTTCTGTTTCAAGAATTTTGACATTAGTACGTTGTGTGGCGTTTAAGTATCTATTCACGAACGCAAGTGTTTGCAAAATTAGTTCATCCACTTCATTTTTACTGTTGGTAAATAACAGTTATTTCACTGGTGACTAAACCATGTTTTCTACTTACCTCCCAAGCTAACACAATTACAGCAGTTTTATCAAAGCATGTCATGAGACAAACTGCAAAATCTGAGAAGTGACCATTAACGGGTAACTATGAAAACAAATGTTAGACTACACACATCTTGTTAGACTTGGACCGGACGTTGTTTGAATGTTGCATCCCACGAAAAACGTTCGTTCCTGGTCTAGCCAACTATGTGAAATCTGAAAGTCGGCTTTATTATCACTCGTTAACAGTTGTTTCTTGAATTTTTACCGTTTTGCTTCGTTTGTGATGGAAACGTCGGAAACATTTGTTCCTCAGATTGTTAATTGCGTTTTGGTGGGAATTTTTCGATGATTAATTGACAGTATAAATGAAGGCTTGGAAAGTTCATCCCTCCCAATTGTTTTGCTATGTGATAATTGAGGACGGCCGTAATATTAAATTTGTTTGAACACCTGGCCTGACAACATTGCGAAGAAGGATTATTATGATTCTCACAAATTTAATAACCATCACAAATACAGGATGAATTATTCCGTAAAACCAGTCTTCTAAGCATTGTGCCAAAACATCAGAACTAGTAATAAATTCATTCAATTTAATCTATATTTTGTGAACAAGAATTGAATGCAAGTATTACAATGTTAATATTAATTTATTGGTCCAACCAAAAGACAACTGTTAATATCGCTGTGTTATCTGCCAGTTTACTAGTGTACAACATGCTCCAAAAAAGGTTGTACGGAACTTCGTAATTTTCATGTGAATTCTGACACACGTAATTAGTATATTTTATGCAACACACGCAAAAATCGCCCTCGACCAGTACGTTTGTGATTACGTAAAATTAAATGACGAATGAGTACTGGCCACTTACGTTCAACTGAAAACTGAGAGTAACAAACTTGGCCGGTTCAACGCTGATTTGCCAATTGCAGAAACTTGAAGAGGGATATGAGTCTGGATAGTAAGGAGTTGTGAACGTCCCCCCTTCTACAGCTGAAATTCTTGAGTTGCAATCTGTACATAAGTAAATTTTATATAAGTAATCACTCTCGTTTTATGTTTGGTTTGTCTGGGAATGTGAGCATATCTGAAGCAGCTTTGTTTCATATAAATTTCAATAATACCAAAATTATCATATAAGATGTATGTTTAAGCAAAATTTTGTTCCTTCTCGTCACTTGAACTGACAACCAGGTGGGTATAGAAATGGATGTGTACAGACAAGATATCAGGGTTTGACCAGATAGCAACGCCAGTTGGATTCTAAGGGCGTGTGTGAAATATTTGAATATTTCGAATGTTCCTCAGCGCAAAAATAAACGAGACAGACAACGAAATAGAGTTCGGACTAGTAACAGACGGATGAATGAATAATTTTAGACTTCATGCGTACACTAATCAATCAGTGATTGAAGTGAACAGTCAGTGTGGTCAGCCAATTCATATTGAATTCATATCTACAAACTAAAGATGAGAGTAACATGAAAGTTGCAAGAAATTTTCAACAATAATATGAATTTGCCAATGAAAGGAAGAATTATTAAAAACAGAAATATGAACAATAAACGGTCCACTTTACAACGGCTTAACAAGGTGTTGCTGAGTTCATTACCATCCATGTCTAAGCGTACAAAAGGGATTTTTTTAAAGTGTGCAGCCGCTGCCTTGGAAATAGCTAAGGTGCTTTCTTTCACAGTTTGATAAACAACAACGAAAAGCTATGAGCAATGTACCATGTGACTATGTTGGAGTGTGTTTTACCACTAAACTGCAGAATTTTCCAGTCTTGGTAGTCACAAGTCATTTCGGAATGCGTTTCACGACATGCGCGTAATGCCTGCATTATACAGTCTACGTACTAAAACTGCAAGTGCAGGTAAATTTACAGAAAGGGTTTGACGTTGCAGGATTTGGCACTGGATCTTTTATCGGAGTTAAACGCAAGTAAACAGATAAATGCAGCAAAATGAGCTTAACTGACATACTTGTGACTTGAAGTTGACTTCATTCTTTCTGCTATCATAAGTGTCACATTATCCCTTTTGAAGTGTAACTATATGTACACTGACTGATGAGTAACTGTTGTGACACCTGATGGATCGTCGATTGGTTTCGAGTGCCTTTTGACGAATAAATTTGGTAACCATTATGAATAAAAACCTGTTTGATGAGATCGACCACTTTCAGCATCACTTCATCCAGTCAAACCTTGCGAACTCTGTGACCTAGTGGTCGTAAGAGCCCATCTAATCGATCTGTGCAATGTTTCTCGGAACAATAAAACATTATCCAAAGCAAGTGACGTTGACGAAAGAACATACGTGAACATTTATTGACGTCTACATCACTTAGTAGATGGAAACCTACATGAGGAACTTGGTGCTCGAAAGGCTAAATTTTTATTGTTCGTTATTCTACTTGGCACTCGTCTAGACAATGTTTCATTCAGTTAAAAGCAACTTACGGTTTATTGTTTAAGTCTTGTTGCGCAATATGGCTTATGGCACTCCACTTGTGAAGTGAGTTTCATAAACCCCGTATTCAATTAGCCAAACCAATCCGTCTGACCTCAGTAACACAAACAATTAACTAGGCAGTTGAGATCGCAAAATACGCGGTTTTTAAACTGCGAAACACTACGTTAACGGATTACAACAGCGACCTTATCAATTTCCCCTTGTGTTAATAATTGACACCAGCCCCTGAGTCTGTGTAACCCTGTTAATAGAACAAGTATACCAATTAAAGCTACCAGCTCACTCAGGTCATGAGATTCCGACCCACTGTTTTCAATAATTCAGTTTGACCTTAATTGACACACGTAGTTTGATGTTTAGTATACGCCTGATGAGATAAAATTAACATGGTAATTGTCTGCGACATGTGCTTTATTGTGCCCCAGTGTCTTAAAGAAGCAACGGATATGTCATACAATTGGAACTCAGTGAATGCCAACGCTCGTCGTGTGCACAGCTGTATTTCACTACTGTGGCGGAATTAAACCTAGGTAGTGCATATGAAAGGCTATGCTAGCAAGTATATTCAAAACTTAGCTTGAGTGCTATGGGACGTAAACAACTTGGGAACAAACAAAACCCCTACGAAGCTGTAGAGTGTGCATAAAATCACACTTTATTGCCTAATAGAAGAGAATTAATTAAAGATAGCTTAAATAACAGGATAGACATTGTGATCTGCACAAACTGAAACGGTTTTTTCTGAAGAATGTGATTTCAATGCCTAATCCTTATCTCCGGTTGATAAACTAAATCTGCGAGCTGGTTGTGGCTGTGACAGAGAAACCAACCGATTGCTCGTAGGGTTGACAGTATCGAGTGTTCTGCAATCAGACATGATTTTATCGGAAATTATCTTGTGTATTTAACAACTAGACAGTTAAGGTTGGGTGTATACAAATAAATTTTCAAGAAAAATAAGTGCATGATTCACTCCAATGAAGTGGATAAAACAACGAGTCTTGGTCCATTACCTGAAACCTAATGTATGTTTGGACAACAATATTTTTTATTGTCGATTGAGATTATTGCTTTTTCCGTAATGGAGGTTCATCAATAAACCGGTAACTTGCAAAATACACCGCATTTTTACCAAAAACATACCACTGGATGATTTGCTGACTGAGTAAACTGAAACCGAGAGGAAAATAATGTAACCTTGTATGTCAGTTGGCCCACCATTCTATGAATTATATGCAAGACTAAACGTTCAAAATACTGGGGCATCAATACTTTAAACATCAAATGATCCAGGCTCACATTTCCTTTCCAACTATATTACATCATTAATGGTGTGTGTTGATGACCACAAAGTACCTTCTGAAGTTGCATACATTTATTCTGAAACGAGATCCATTCTCGCATGTGACGGTCATTCTACCAATTTCCGGTAAAGATATTAGCACGTTTTATAAGGCGTATTTGCTGCCAGCAAGTAGAAGATAACAGCTGTGAAATTGCCTGATGTGAACATAAAGATAGTTTGTCATTATCAGTCATTGCTGTTTTGACTGATGACAGTATCGTCAGTCCAAGGAAGCAATACTTTAGTGGGCATATAATTTTCCTTGTACGAAACTGAGTGTCGGCGCACACACGGTTGTTTCGAAGGTGGAAAATTAACGTGGAAGGTGTTATATATTACTATCTATCAAGTTCACATCTTAAGTACTCTGGTATGTGTAAGCCTATTTTATCATGTGCAATACACCGGAACAGTAAAGGTTAGCCGCTGTCCATGATGACATTACTAGGTTGAATGGGTATATATCTGCAGGCAACCAAACAGTCGTTTAACAAAATACACTTAGAGTCCAGCGGAAGTGAGCACATGTGAAACAGGAGTATATAAAAGATGCAAGTATCACCATGAACACAACGGTAACTAGTCAGTGTTAGTCAACCTTATGTGGCTCATGCATAGACGTTTGGAACCAATAATATCTGATTCAAAGTTCACAAAAGCAACAAGCTAAAATCGTTTGAGTATTCTCGGTTAGCTACCAGTACCCAGTAGATATTTCAATAATTTTTCAGGAATTACTTATAATTAAATTGTGGCAAGTTTACGCAATTTTCCTGAATGTATCTTAACCGTTTTAAGATTTACTGCTTTCGGTTATCATTGAAAAGTCTCAAAATTGACAAGTTAGTTGACAAACATTTTGGAAAATGTTTTCACTCACCTTCTTCGTATGCAAATGTCAAATTGCCAAAGCGTTTCACAATAACTACCTGGTTTCCAGTAGATTTCATGACCGTACTCTGTTGCAAATATGAATGTTCGTGAATGTATATATCGGCCAAGCAGCCGTCACCGTCAAAAATGATAAACCATCCACCATCGACCGACTCCTTAAAATAGTGAAGGCAAACAATTCTTATTCCCTTGAACATATGACTATTAATTTTTCATGTGTGCTTAAAAAAGACGTGCTCACTGCCAGGCTGTATCTGTCAGCACCGACAGAAACCAAACTACTATCTTTAATGCATACTTTGTTAGCCTATGATTCTTCTAATTTCCCAAAACATCTAACTAAGAATATTTATCAACTTAGTTATACGCTTATAAAATAAAACTTGTTCAAAGTTGCCAATTTAAAATGAAGTGTTCGAAATTGTTGGAAGCAATTAGATAAGAAAGCCAAACGGTGATATACAGTAATAATAAAAAAGATTACGTTTATAATTTTTTGATAACTGAGGAGAGTACATTATTTAAAGTAATCATAGCGATAGTGCAAACGGCGATAATCTGGATTGTTTTCGAAATGGTTTAAAACGTTTCAATTTTGAAAAGTTGTGGGTACCACTTATATGTTTCTTACTGACAATTCGAATCTGTCAAACAACTATCTTGAACCTGAATTATTCATAAATTTGGAAATATATATAGAGCACGCAATGCCATGGATCAATAATAAGTTTGAATCCAACCATTATCTTGGTTGGTTGTTAAAACAACGGACTACCCTCTGCTTAATGCAGGCTCTGCTCAAAAACCCAACCATGTTTGGAATCAACCTATCTTCTTGGTTCCGAGGTTTGTGCCCTTGAATACATCTCTGCTTATCAATTTTTGCTGGCATATGTAATTGAAACGACTAGCTACTGCGATCCACTGCAACTGCATTAGCATATCACCTTACTGTTTGCTTGTATAAAAGTCTCACTACGCTTTTACTGGTACACCCGAAATAAAGAAACGTCTAAGCCAAATATGCAAAGTTGCTAATTATAATCACCTCAGGGTAATTAATATTCCACAAACCTACTAACCAAAAGCCTCTAGTTTTAAATGTAAGTTCGTAGTGAAGTAAACTTGCCTTCAAGTTATCGACGTATACTTCATTCTTTTCGGGGTTAAATAGTCCTAGTTTGGTAAAGTTTCCAGCGTATGCCAATGTGTTAGTGAACTGTTTCCAAGAGCTTCGTGATTAACGCTGCATACCAGCATTACTTAGATAAAAGAATAGATCTGCTTGCGTGAATCTTTTTCAATTGCAATGATTCAACGTGTAGGATCTTGCTGCGAACAGTTCAAGCGACCAAATTTAACAAGCATATGTTGCGATCAAACTAATATAATATTTAAAACACTGCGTTCCCTTGATCCAGTTCACAAGTAACGATAGAAGACATACATCACGAGACGTTACCATTTCGTTTACTCTGGACATGGGGATAGCAACAACAATAAAAACAATCAACGGTTGAGTTTACACAAAACAAGGACTGTTATCAGCTCCAGGGCAGACAAACTGCACGGGTCAACAGTTTATGCGCACACAGGACCGGACGGCGAGTATTGATCAGCATAGCTTCGAAGAAGGCAAGCAACTTCGGAGTCTGATTACGCAACAACACATGAAACGAATTGGCGGGGTCAACGACGTGACTTGTTTCCATGATGTGTTTTGTTATGGATGAGGTCGGATTTCGTCTCACTCGTTCTGTTGCCATTGCCTTACATCAAAAATTGCAGTCTGCTCTAAGTCGTACGTACCCGGCGGCTGAATTGCGGTTGCTACTTACAACTAGGTGTGTCGCTTAGCTTATTCTCAATCGTGTCCTACCGAAATGTTCTGTCTCAAATGTAATCTGTCAGTTCATTTGCAGTTGCAGTGACGTATGTATCGGCAGAACAGATCGGTGCCTACGACAAAGAATGGCTGAACATATGCCCAAGTGGTTGGTGCGCGCCACGACGCAACAGGTAATGGCAACAAAACGAGTGAGACGAAATCCGACCTCATCCATAACAAAACACATCATGGAAACAACTCACGTCGTTGACCCCGCCAATTCGTTTCATGTGTTGTTGCGTAATCAGACTCCGAAGTTGCTTGCCTTCTTCGAAGCTATGCTAATCAATACTTGCCGTCCGGTCCTGTGTGCGCATAAACTGTTGATCCGTGCAGTTTGTCTGCCCTGGAACTGATAACAGTCCTTGTTTTGTGTAAACCCAATCGTTGATTGTTTCTAATTTTGTTGCTATCCGCATGTCCTATAAATTCCAATGTTTTACGTTCGTGACCGAAGAGAGTAAACGAAATGTTAACGTCTCGTGACGTATGTCTTCTATCGTTGCTGGCGAACTGGATCAAGGGAAAGCAGTGTTTTAAATAAATAGTGTGTCTAATTCTACATGTATACATATGATTTCCGATAACACCTCTCAGCTCAAATCATGAGACACGATGTAAAATCGGTATAAGCAACGCAGGTAAGGCTTATTATCATCTAAATAGATTTTATTAAATCAGTATTGTTGTCTTTGTTTCGAATTTTTACATTTCTAAGCAAACGAAGAAATCATTCGCACCCCGATCTAGGCGACTTAATGTTTGGGAGAATAGCAACATTGGCCTTTGAATAGTTGAGCGGTTCATCAGAAATATGTCTGTTTAGAGTCTCGACATTCAGGCCAAAAACTTACAACTCGTGTAAGAGGTATAAGACATTATACTGCAGAATAACAATATATCCTGGTAAACTTTGTGACCAATAATATACATAGTTATCGGTAACTGTTCTAAATACTTCTCCACTTTGGACTGTACTTAAAGTGTTGAAGTTATTAACATAAGGAATTTAAATCTAAGTGTGTTTGATGATGGTGATGTTCTTATAGTATTTCTCGACCTTTTTTGTCAAATATTTGTTATAGATCACTCTAAATCTCAATACTCGGAGTTAGTTCTCAGGGATGATATTGTCCGCGGATTCAACTGAATGCCAAACGCAAATCCGAAAGTCTTTAAATCCCAACAGAATGTTACATGTTTTTATTGCGCCCAATGTCGAATGCTTTGCTTATTATGCTTACATTATTCTATCTCAAAAGTGGTAGTTTGCATATACTCGTTCGAACGGGTTTTGGTACACCATCTGAAGTACAAACAATCAAATTAAAAACGTCTCAATACGCCTAACAGTGACCTTATACATAACAATTAAAAATACTTCACTACTGTGACATCCTTCCAATTTCTTATACCCACTTGTTGTCAAACGCCCCAGCTATACGACTAACCAATAACTTAAATCGGATATGTCGTTTAGGCTAATACTGCCCTGATAAACTGCTTCGAACCCGTTGACCCATTAACGGAAGTCAACATTGGTGGAAAGTGGATGTCATCGTGAAATACTGAATTGCTGTACTCAAGGGTACCTATAAATAAAACAGTGCAATTTTTGTGCGTTCAGTTGGACCCTGAAAGAATGTCGCTTTCTATCCTGCTGTTTGAATTCTAAAATCGTCCATACCTGCGCACAATCAATGTTCATTTCAGACGTAGACGGAAAAGCTTCATAGAAAACGACAGGGTAGTTATGAGCAACCTTGTAGATCAATCTTTATAGAGTGCTTCGTTACCCGTACGGAAAATAAGATTAACATACTGCAAAGAGTGTGGTTAACTGAAGGTACGTAAAAGACATTGTCGTAATCGTCAGTGGCCAACAATAAATTGGTGCAATGATGGGAAAATTCAGCTGCGTTGAAAAGAACCCGAAGTCTACACCGTTGTCGGAAAATGATCACTGCCTGCCTTTCCCGGATGTAAGACGCTCAGTATTCCGTAAGTCCGCTCAGACAGAGCATTATCGGCGATTATTAAGCAAACCGCGGAGCTACAACCAATCCGTCTATCTAAACAAACTGACAGCGGCACTCATTCCACTTTCTTTCAAAGACATTGTCGTCTCCGTAAAGTTGAAAAGTCATCCGTTTCTGCTGTTCAACAAGTTATCCACATGACCGGCGGAGTCATCAGGTTTTGCATCACTGGACTACTAATGCCCACCATCAAGGGCTGGCCCCTCGTCTCACATTGCGTCTATCAATATTCGTATGAATGCAGTCCCACCCATACTCATAAGAGTGACGGAGAGGCGGCTGTAAGTCAGGATAAAAGAGCACTTGTTTAAGTAGATGTGCAATCGCGTTCGCTAACCAGTTCGAAGTTTTAGGGATGAATCCAAGGACCATCCAGGCTTGACAGCAGCGTGTCACGTGTTTTAAACCGATCACGACACTGGTAGTCGGTCGACATTCGCAGTTCTTTTAACGCACCGGAATAAACGTTTACTCCGCCTCACTCTAACGACTGTTAGTGAACGATTGAGGCCACTGTTTGGTGTAAAATGGAGCCGTTTATTGAATCCTCGCTACTATGACATTGCTGGTGGGATTTTTTAAACCTAAACATGTATATTTTGTAATTTTCAGTTGTAAAATGCGTGTTTGATAAGATTCAACGGAAAAAGTGCGTGCAAAATATTGCAATTGGCTTGTCCATTTGGGTTCGTTTGTAGGCAAGATTCTTCCACCTATTCCCTTTGGTTAAGGACCGGCAGTAGTAGAAATGGTTATGCGTTTGCCTTATGTTTATCCCAACTCCATCTTTTTGCGGCTCATATATTGTCGGGAAAAAAATAATTTCAACTTTGATGTTAACGTCTATTTTGTAACAATAGCTCGGCGCTTCTATACGTTGTAATTTTATTCCTTATTTTCACGTGATCAAGATTTTTTGGTTTAGGCAGTTGGCTTTTTAATCCTGTTCCGGGTGACCACTTGGCCGAGAGTACTATTCAAGAAACGTGAACATTTCAGCTCGTTACATATTGCTTTACAGTTGAGCACTGGCATGTATAGCCAATAAGCATGGCTGAAGTTCATTAAAGTTGGAAGAAGGATTCCTAAGATGAGGATACACAACAGTGCTTTGGGACGGCTGTTTGCTCTTTGAAAACCCAATAGGGTTATGATGCTTTTAAAACAGTAAGAAATAGTGTAAATTGTTTTGTTCCAATGAACATTCTGTAGCCCGGCTTTGAACCTAGTTCGGTTTAGCAAACAACTGGAAAATACGTGCAGAATAGCTGCAAAATAAGGTGAACAGCGTACAACATTTTTGTGGTGTGTAAAAACATGTAATTATATTTCTCATATCCCAATTAAGAAGGACTCAAAGACTAGCATTTCCGGACCGTAAACAGGACAAGTATAAGAAAGCCTATTGTGCATTGTGGTGATGCCCAATATTAAGTAATTTCTTGTTTAAGCCACGGTAAGTTGAAACCAAAAGAGTTATCAGCAAAACCGTTTGAGTTTAACCATGGAATTGCTTAATAAATCAAAGACTACCTTGATAAAACCCTGCTACAATGGTTAGGTGGGAGAAATTCTGGCAACAATTCTTTTCCACCGAAACGCCACTGTCAGTTTAACAAAAATAAGTTTAAATATAATATAATTCTCTAGATAATCATGATCAAGAGGTACCCATAACAAATAGTTAAAGTCATTAGAAGCAGCATGTGACTGAAAAAAATTAGTAGAATGTTTAAAGAAAGATTGCAGAAATTGTCTCAGGCATATAGTATTCTATGAGTGAACATTCCTCAACAGCGAACAGGGGATGTGAGAAGAAAAATCGTCAGGCAGCTTGTGTTTGGAGATTTTGAAATATATGATCTGTATATTGCAATTTTTCTAAGGTCTGAATAGGTTCTTGCAGATCCTCCACTAGAAACACGGAATACCCATATTTTTCAAAAAATTAAGTGTGCAATCCATGTGTAAAAAGAAATAATATACATACGTTGATTGTAAAATCTTGATCCAAAGTGTTAATGAACTTTGATGTGAATGAATGAATTGCACAAAGTTGGATATAACAACGTTATCTGATAAAGTTGCATCCCCAAAATTTAAAATTTTATTTGGCGATTATACGGACTATAAACACAATAACTTTATGTCCAACAGAAAGAATAAAGGAATAAAATATGTAAATCAAACAGGATTATTATGAAAATTCTATAAATTATTAACTCAAAGTATTATCCGTTGACTAAGAATAACCAGTTGAGCAAAACGGTAATTTTGGAAACCGAGTAAAACATACATGTAACAACGTAAAGCCCTTGAAGACGTATAGACTAAAATGTGAACGTCTGCACGAGTTTCGTGATACATATGTTGACCAAAATCATAAATATTTATTAAACTAGGCCAAACACAATGTGCAAAGTTAACTTGCATCATTAGATGCAGATAAGCATAAATTCAACAAAATCCGCTGTGTTTACATCAAGAATTCACATACAGATTTAAATGCATTTACAAAACAATGCAGAACAATTTAGAATAAAGGCTCTGGAACACACCTGAATCAGGGTGAAAGCAACTGAACCGCTTACACAAAAACTAAAACAGATATAGCCTAACAATGAACAAGAATAGACCAGAATTATTATTTGACCTTGACAGAATGCATCACTAATTACAGGGACAATACTTCAGTAACTGTGAGTATTTTCTGGTCTGTCAACAACAACATATTAGAAGCTAAATCTTCAAGCAACGTCCATTTCTTATGTATCGACGTGCACAGATTTAAAGTTTACAGATTTACTTCATCTGTGTTGATGACGTCCATTCAGTAACTCAATGATTATACCAGATTCATTGGACATGAATTGAAGCAATAATTTCACTACATATTCTAAAGAACTAAATATGTTGAACACCAAGCTTGACTAAAGCAGTCCGTTAAAATGAAAATGTCCTTCAAATCGTTTTGATTTAAATGAGGTTAGCTAAATTAAATGGTAAAATAACCACTCGTATATGTTGGCCAACTCCTTCATAATTTCAAACTAAGCGTTGATTTTTAAAATTGCGAACGCAATGTGAAATCATACGAATTATTTTAAAATGATCCTCCTGCGGTACTTAACAATCATTCGGAAAACAGGAAAACAGTCACCTGAAACTGACCTAGGCAACCAATGCTAGTTTGCTCTTAATAAGTCTGTCGTATTTTGTGTTTGCTTTTTCGAAAAATTGTTTTCAAAACGTTACAAATTGAATCACAAATACCGGAACACACTAGAATTTAAAAAGTCTTACCACAGCTGAAGCGAGCCAAACGTGGCTGGATGGGTTGACCGTAAGTCTCCATACACAAATTTCCTCCAGCGAAAACGTTTGGTAGGTAACGAATCCAAACTGCCCAGATATTTCTCCACCGCACTGAGCTGGAATGTATTGAGTTAATTGAAAGGATAACCAAAATAGTGAATTTCCTCTGACAGAGTAGAAAGAAAATATTTTGTCGCATGTTAATACTTAGCTTACTCTTATCATTTGCGAACGTACAGTGTGTAACCGTCTTTACTTAATTAGTCGTTTGCTCAGAATCCAACGTTACTGATTATTAAGCACTTCGTAGCAACAGATTACCAAGTGGACCCAGTGAACTCACTCAGTATACTGTTGCGCAGTCTGAACCCGCAGATACTGGCTTTTTTGCGGAGTGACGCTTCTCTAAACTAATCAGCCAACGCTGCGTGCAAAGAAGTGGCTCCAGTGACCTGCCGGTTTGCCCTGGTCCTGAATACACAACACCTGGTCTGTTTGCAGGCTTGTCTTGGCACTGTTCGTCCTTATTTTGTGGTGCATATAACCTGTAAGTCTAACATTCGCGACTGATGACACTAAACTAACCGCTAACATATTGCAACGTATGTCTTTTATCTGCTGTAATGAGTTATACTGAAGCGGTCGAGAAACTGTTATTTGCATACTAAGCAGGTTCGAACATCACCATTTTAAACAAACATATATTTATACTTTTACGAATAAAGAATACAGTAACAGCTCAACGTTATTCCTTAAGTTGAGAATATTCCTAACTCTTACAGGCAGAAAGCAAACGTAGCCATTGTAAGCTGTTGGCTTTACCGACAACAGCCTCTGTTGGATCATCAAGACTTACAGGTTAGCGTAGGCATACTTGGAAGGTCTGAAAAATTCAGCAAACAAATGACAAATTCAAATCTTGAAAGGCGGTAAGTTTACACTTTAGCAAAACAAAATCGCCAATGATGAGTTAAAAAACCACTGAGGGACAGAATGATTGAATACAGGCGTGAGTGTATTAACTTTCATTACTCGCATCAGAGTATTTATTGTGTACTTTGACTTCCCCGTATATGCGCGTCTGGGTGTTACAAAGGTGATCAGTTGATGTAAGTATTTGAAAGGATGAAGGAACTGTTGACTGTATCTTGGCAATGTAGTAAACGAACCAATTCCCACTGATGAACTCGCACATTGAACTATTTAGTAGTGTCTGCAAGCATCCATTACACCAATCAAAGGAGGTGTGTTTGCAGAAATCAAATCAATGGACAGTCGGGTTACTTGTCGGAATAAACTTGCATACGCTTCATAGCGATATTACGACAATAAAGCTATCGTGGTCACAAACGGGTTCTTGTGATCAATAAAACCCCGATGAGAGTATGTGGAGGTAGAACCTTGACTCGTATGTAATAAGTGAGTAAGTTGTTATTTTCCTTAGTTCAACCAAACAATCCTCAGTGTCCGCTCACCTTCTTATAATATAAAACATATGTTTGAAAAAATTACGGTACGCTTCAAATAATTCAATCGAGATCAGTGCAAGAACCTTTGGCAAAAATATGAAACCTAATTGAGAAACTGTTGGCGAACTTACCCTGATTGGAGACTAAATGTACAGAAAGAAGTCAGTTATAATTTGCTTTTGCTCAAACAAAACCATCTACATTTGAAGAAATACATCCTTATATGGATTTTTAAACTTTGCATGAAATAACGTGGCTGTACTGCGTACGATTCATCAAAATATTACTTCTCTAGCAAGGCACTTTGGTGGAAACAAAACAAAACTATAGTTGTTCCCGAATACTCATCAGGCATTTAACAAATTTAAAAATAAATTTGCTGACTAACTTAAATAACTGAGTTCAAATTGGCGACGGCCAAAATGTTTCCCATAAAGTGTATTAATACAAAATCCATTCTATAAAAATACTTGGCTTCAAGTGCATTACACAATTCTGCCAAGAACCGATTGACATTTGCAACTCCATTTTTCATCACTAGGATAACACGGCACGTAAATCAAAGTTCCATCAGTGATTTATTCACTTTGTAAAAGACTGCTGAAACATGTACATGGTAAAATTTTATAACTAATCCAAGAGTTCTAAAATACCGTATGTTGAATTATGTATAGTGTTATTAGTAAAAAGTAATTTTCTAACTTTGCCCATGATATGTAATTTGGGGTTGTTTCTGGAGAGTCAGTATTTATCGCGAACAACTTAACTAGGACATTTTTCAACCGTGAGGTGACGGGAACTTTGTTGAATAAAACATTCTGAATAATTGAAATTAAATTAAAATTGAAACATATACCAATTATTTTAGTGCTGACTGCTTTACCCCCCAGTTACTTCATAGCTGGTTTGTTTAGATGTAGGAATACCATTCACTTTTAAAGTAATCCAATGGCTGTATAAAAGCAAACATCCTCGTTCGGATTCATTAACTAGGGATTGTCGGCTTCTAGCGCATGACCAGAAGGTCCTTGAAATGATTGTTTTTCCGAATATATTGCTACCTGAAGAGTTCATTCATGAAAGCATTCATAAAGTATGGTGACTATTCATTTGAAATCGTACTTTAATAAACCGCCTGTGCGTTACTCCTAGTCGAATGTGGCAAAATTTCAACGTGATTATTCGATGTCTAAGATGTGGTCAGTGGCGCCATTGTCAACGTGGGTGGGTCACGATAATGTAAACACTGAGAGGGATGGAGAAATTAGCTTACTCAGCTGTTTCCATTAACTTCAGTGGATTGACTGATGGGATCACTGGTCACACAATCAAAGTCCGGTGGTACTTGTGAGAATTTGTTATCTTTGGTAACGACGCTGCACCAGTATCTTAGTAATGAGTATAGTATACAACGCCTCAATATTTACTACTCGGTTGTATGGATATTTTTCAGCTATCGTTGACTTACGGTGTTCCGGAAGCTACGTAGACATGCGGTCACTACATAAGCGAAGATATTGTTCATTCTTCATAGTAAGTCTAGCATGCAAGTAAATCTATTGTATTGGCAATAAGATCTATGATTTAAAAACACTTTCGTCAGTGCCAATCCAAACTAAACTGTTTCTTACGTCTTCTGTAAGACCTTGTTTGGGCTGAAAACGGCGCTTTGGTGAACAGCGCCCTACATAACTTCAGCGCTTCACTCCCCGTTGCATTAATATTAGCACGGTTCTTCTCACTTAAAATCATGCGCAAATTTTAACCTCGTTCACCCCATTGTTCCTGTTTTTTACCTCTTCTGTTAACGTGTAATAAGTCTGCCAAAATATATTGATGACACGTAGCGACACCTTGGTGCAGAGTACATTTTATGCTTAGTTGTTTCAGATCGGCCCGTTTGAATGTGTTTTTGTGTAACAGTGAATAGAGCCTTAACTGGTAAGGTTTCCATTGGAGAAAGATACTGAATCTAAACTCTTGATTCTCAAGCGTGGTTGACAAAATAGGTGAATTGCGATACATATTTATTGAACTCCTTATACGTAGCGGATATATTGCAATCATGTTAAATCCTACCGTCTGGGCGTCTTTCAGTGAAAAACGGGTGAGAGTGTTGGTCTATCATAAAACCATAGTTTTGGTTTTAGCATAGATTGTCGTCCGTCTGCAATTAATCTGTTGTAGAACATACTACTATTTCCAGAATCTTTGCTGCAAAGCAAACACGAAACGTTTGGTAAACAGATGGTCCAGCTTCGCGTTCTGAAGAAGACATTAGTTAAATCAATCCTTCGAGACGAACAATTGTTATCTACTACACTGCTGAACGGTATGTTTACTCCTGGAGTGATAAAAACCATCCAATTGTGATGTGATGCTATTTTCAATTTCTGGATTCATGCAACTGAAAAGATTTACATAACGGTCCAGTCAGATTGTGGAATAAACAGGAAAATATACACAGAGTGGAAGAACGAACTGACATGACTTCCGGTTAGTTCACGAAAACTTTCTCTTTAGTTATCTTGGTCAGATTACACAACTAGTGAGGGCGTGTTGCGTTCAAAAAAATTAAAAGCGAATAAATAAACATTGTTTTATATTAAAAGGGTGAACATCATGGAAGTTTTTCTGGCATTCTTCGGTAAATAATTGAATATGGAATGACTGTTCTTGGTTGCAACTCCAGAAAACGAGAGCGAACTTACCTGTTTTATTCAGCTCAAAGCTAAACTGGCCGACACTAACACAGAGTCCAACGAAGGTCAGCTACAACATGTGATTGTTGACTGACCCTAATAAGCTGAGTCAAATTTTTTATTGCAGGATACCCATAAATGTGCTTTCT
>JTDE01005269.1:19474-36347 GCA_014338405.1 Paragonimus skrjabini miyazakii
TCTAGTGCTTCTTTTCGAAAGGGGCCGACTGGAAAGTCTATGGGGATGCGACAGCTGCGATCAATTGTGGGTGATGTTCAACTTGAAGATTAACAATCTACCAGTTAATGTATTGACAACACTTATCGTCATACTGCTGCAATGTGTTTAGAAGCAGAATGTTAACATGCTATAACCCGGAACGTTCATGCAAACAATTCACGTTCTTGAACATTAATATGAGTTTTCGTTACAATAATGAAGCTTCTAACACTTGTTATTGTTTGATGCACACAGATTCAAGAACGCAGAAGCTTCTGACCTTTGGCTTTCCTATGCGTACCTATGGATCTGTGAACTTAACCCGTATAAGAAAGATCACATTATTGCAGTTAAACGTGTGCAGAATGATTACGGAAACAAAGATAAACTTACATGTGCTATAATGTGCAACGAATCCACCAAAGTTCTCTGAATCATCAGCGACAAACATAACCGAAAGTTTATTTCCAGTAGAGGTAACTTCCTGTGGAGGTCCACCGTAGAACCGAGAGATGAGATCACTAGCACAAGTTTCACCATCGTAAACGTTGATAGTATCATTCCAGACGGCAGCGATCTGAAGAATGTATATGACATTGTTTGGGTTAGCAACAATGTCCGGCTCGTGTTGCATGTATTTTGTTCACAAAAATAATTATTAATCGACACATCCACTGCAGTTATCTCAAAAGATAACCTCTTGCTTGTAAAATACATGCATATAAAAAAGATGTGACCATATATTTTGAAGACATCATTTTCAATCGGAATATAAATAAAAAATATTTTACTGTTTGAACAACCGCAGAAATTTTATTGTAGCTTGTTACAGTCGTCTAAATTAAGATATCTTTGTCCACTCCTCTTGTAATTGCTTTATTTTGGCCGTGATGCCAAAATTTATGCCGACCTACATATTCAGTTATTTAATACGTTTAATTCAAATGATAGACGTTCTACAGCATGACGGTTGAGAATAAAGCTCGTTAACGTTGTTGCAACCAACTAATATCAAGTAAACTCAACAGACTTGTTGGCTTAAAGTCCACTGTTCTTAAGGAACGTGCGGAATTCCTGTACCAGTGGCTAGGTGAGTTATTCAATGCAAAATTATTGACTGCTGGAAGATGATGAGCATAACAACGCTTCCTAAAAAAGGATAGTTCAATTTCCAGACTTTTGAAAGTTTTGATTGACTGACTGTACTTGAGAGTCCCTAAGAGCAAAGAAATCAAACTTCAGTCGTCGAGCTTTTACGAGATTATGTTATAAAGAAAATTGATTTACTCAACCCGTTAGTCAAGTCTGATAGCCATTCAGCACTGACCACCAGCGTTTTACATGGCTAAATCCTGTCTCCTTTTTATTTTTCCCTTACACTGCATCACTGCGAGTAAACAACCACACAGTTTTAATGAAGCTTGGTAACAAGCACCTTGCCAGACTTTCTTGTACTGCAGTGTTTGACAATTTATCCAGATTAGCAAATTGGTCTGAGTTTTGTAGTTTGTCTTGTAATACAGCAAAATATGTTGAAATTCTCTATTCATTCATGTAGAGGAACTAATACGAGAAACTCCGTTATGTCTGTTTCACTCCTTACGTGATTAATTACCCTCAGCCCTGGTTATTTTTGTCAGATACCTGTAGATTACTTTGGGCAACAGCGTGACATGAGCACTTCATGATAACAATGTTTTTACTAATTTCCGTAGGCTTCAACTTTGTTCCGACACCCAACTTCTCTTTTCAGTCCTCCCAGCTTAATCAGTCGTTGTATCAAAACGTGTGTGCTCCATCAATGAATATATTGCTAACCTATTGTCTTCCTTGGTTTGTTGTCACGAGACTGTAATTTCTGCTGTATCCCTCAAGCACCTGTCTTCGCGGAATGGTATCCATTAAAAACATTTCGTTAGTTTGATTGTTTCCCGTCATTTTAAAATGTACGGACAACTTTTAACAAAATCCTATCAGACGCAAGCCAATCCTTTTGTTTGAATCTCTCCACGTGTGATTCCACATCCTCCACCATGCCTTCCTACAAACATTTATTTGCACGTAATCGAACTTATTGTTCTTTCGTTGTGGTCTAGCCACATAGCTAACTATTCTGCATTTGTTGAAAAGGTGAATATATGAAATAGCTGAAACTTTCTTTCTTGATATCAGCAGATTCTAAACGACTATACTAAATAGGTCCATGGTTAATTCACTGTTGTTTTTAATCAGACTGTCTAAAGTGTGAAGAACACATCAAAAGACACTATCAAAATTAGCTTGCCAATAGACTTACTGATTGATAAACTTTCTAAACTGCACCACACTAGATCCTTATGCCTCTGTTGAGTCTAGTTCGGCCTGTTACTAAACGTGTTGCAACTCCCTTCATCCGTTAATGTTCAATGTTTTCGATATTTGATGACAAATACCTGATTACTGATAATAACGTTCATGCGACTCACTTTCTCCGTTGTTCCTAGTCCGAATGAAATTCGTTGTTTATTGTCACTGTTCGGAAGCACTAAAAATTCGTAAATGTCGCTCCCGTCGAACACCACACTCTTTAAAATGTTTCCATATTCTACTTGCAGTACACAAATTTCACGCATTTACTTGCATATAAAAAGTCTAATATATAGAAGCAATTCGCAGTACATTGTTAATTTTCTCTTCAACACGGCGTTCAGGTCCCTGTGACAAAAGTATTGATATAAGTAGAAGTCGAAGGCATGTCTGAACTGACCCATTCCAATCAGAATTTGACACGGAGAACGCCAAAACGCGCGCTTTATAAATATGTTTTACCTCAGCATTTAATGTGGCAAACGACTCTGTCATTAAATGGGTTGCATATTCCGAAAACCTTCTTTAGTCGTTGAAAATCGAGTATCGCTAGGTGAGAAAGCTGATATCTTGTCAACTTCTGCTCACTGTAATTAATGCAACAGAAAAAGGGGCCCACGATTTTTTGCAGGTTAGACAAGCTACTTGATGTACGACAGAGTGGAGTGATACTTCTTTCCGCATGCGGTAATGCAACGGTCAATATTAACATTTTCTGCCAGTTTTACACACAGTGTGCTAATGCAGCCTAGTGCAGACAAGACAAATTTTCTCTACCAAATGTCTTTACTATAAAGGACGGAGGGTTCTGAATAAAACTACCCAAAATAGTATGTATTCTTCCGACTGATTTGCACAAATGAAAACTTAAAAAATGGTACACCTCCATTCTTACTACCTGCTCTGGGACGGTGTTATCGTTTCAGGCCTTCAAAATTACGCTCCCTCATTGGAATAATTATTCTCCTTAATTGTGGTCATAAGTTACCGGGCACTTCTGTTTCTCATCAAGGTCACTGGTGTGCTTGCTACTTAAGTGACATTTATCTTCGCAGACCAAAATGAATTCTACAACACTGGATGACTAAAGTGAAACACGGCATCTTTGATAGGGAAACGTGTCTCGTGAGTCACGTACAGAATGGACCGCTTTTCTTCGCACCCATGGTTGGTATTTTGTTGACATTCAAGTTTACTAACTCCCACTGGTACGCTGTTGATCGGAATAAATCGTCCGACACGTAGCGTTCAAAATATGCCCGTGTTACTCCCGTTAAAACAATAATGTTAATTTCACGTAAATGTCTGTTTACTTTTGCTACCATGAACAACTACGGTGTTCTAAGTAAATGACCCATCATGATGAACGATATATTAACACCTGGCAACGTATCGTCTTCCCGTCTTGGTCAACAATCAAAGAGTTGGAATTGACCAACACCAATCGAATGTTTGACACAACAGCATGCACATTATTGTATCCAACATAAACTGAAAATGTGAGTGTTTGAGATAGATGTTGACCATAAGTGAAGGAATTAACTTATATCTGCGAGCAAAAATCAAACACAACTGAACTTCTGTCAGTACCTATAAAGTGCTGTCTGACTTTTGGGTATGTATTAACCTAACGCAAGTGATTTAGACTAGTGATTTGTAACGCATGGTTAAACGCAACAACCCGTCAATGAAGTAGATAAATACCGAAATTATTTTGCTGTTTTCTCAGTTTGTGCCTTTAGACAAAACAAACGTTTACTAATTTTAAGAACACAATTACAAATACACGTATACTACTTACGCATTGCTTATAAAAACAGGTGTTCCTTAACGCGGCGTTGTAGTTCATGAAAAAGGAATCAGTTCCTATAATCTACAGCTGCATTTCTGCAGTATGTGCGTGGAAAAATACAATAAGATCTGTTTGTAGAAGATAGTGCAAGCATCCTGTATCCCACTCCGTGAAGTTTTGGTGACCATATAATTGGTAACCGGATACCAGAATTAACAAACATACCGCAGTGAGTTTACGCACCTGATGATGTTTCATACGCTACACTTATGGCACATGGATTAAGGATAAAAGAACAGTACTCCAGTTATTGCAAAGGAGCACTAATGAGGGTTGTTCTATCTGACCTCACCACGGTGACATGCGAGCACTTTACGTAACCGGCTGACTTCAACATTTGGATATGCCTCAACAAAAATAAGCTCAGTATACGTCTTCGAGTCTGATGTGAACAGACAGTCGTGTGGTGGCTCTGTACTGAAAGGGAAGAGAGTGATTCGGATACTACGCCACCGCACAGTAATATATTCAAGATTTTAGCGCTACAAACAGCTAAATATCTTCTAATAATCCTTGCTGTTCTGTGGGAATGGAAACTTAACTCCAAATTAAAGAGTGAAGCGAGAAAATATGCTTAACATATGTCTACTTAATCAAAAATTCAATTATTGAGGAGTAACTCGCTGCAAAATGTGCATTGTCTTCCGCGTTCGCAAATATTAACAGTAAAATTTTAGAAAGTTTATTACTCAGTTATTTAGGTCAGTCAACAAATTCGTACAAAACATAACATCCTAATCTCTTTTGCAATAAATTAAAAAGTAAATCACAGAAATAGATGAATTATGGAACTAATTGGGCGCCTGCCACTCCCAGAATGTGTGCGTAATCATAGAGGATAATCGCATTTACAAATAACATCATTCTGAAAAGATATGCGCAAGCGGAACAAGTGTTAATTGCTAGAGAGCGTCATATATGCCCACAAATGTAGTGGATGGGAAGTTAGCACGAAACGGGGCGATGACCACGCTATTGAAAAAGGATTATTCTTAACAGTTTGTAAGCGGGCAGACAAAAGGTAATCTGTCTGATACCAAAGGTATGAAGAATTGTACAGACAGAACTTTTAAGCCTTGCAAGTCAATGAGATTTGTACCAGCCGACAGACAGTAAATTGAGTTTGGCTTCGCTGTCATTCTTCAAATAAAAGGACGTTGATTTTAACAGCGGTGCATTTTCAGAATTCATTGAGAGATCTGGAGAGCGACTAGCTAATAAAGCGAGCGTTTACAACAATGCAGATGCTTACGTTCAACAGTACAAAGTATACTGATGATACAAGTGTGACGGTGACGTCGCTAATACATGACGGTAGGGCATGTATCGGTCAAGGTGACTGGCGTTTACGACCCAATGTATCGATCAACAAACCCATATAATGGTCGCCCCTACCCTTTCTTCCCCTCAGTAGCGAGTGATCAGTTGACAATCTCACTCGATTGGTGTCAGTTATGTTCCCGTCTTGTCTTAACACACCTCCAACCTGCCATCATCATCAACTCATACAATATTATCTTTCATTATTCAACACCTGTCTAATTATCTGATAACTTGCTTTCAACTTACATGGCTTCTAATACATGAAAGTCACAGTCGTGTGTACATTCTTCATTTATCTGCATCTCCCATCGATTTAGAAGCCATGGCGGTGGCCCAACAAAACGATGCTGAATTTGACCAACTACTTCCTTCTCGCCCCTGAAATTCGTTCGCCTACCACTCCTGCATAGTTACTCCAAAATTCACTGTGATATCTCGACCGGTGAACCTCGACCTTATGTCCTCTCTAATTACCGACGAAATATTTTCAGCCATCTTCCTTCTATCTTCCAACGTCCTACACGGCTTGCCTCCTCTTCCTGTGGCCGTAGCTACCCGTTTATCCCATCCACGTCTTCTGGACCAATCCATTCCACAAACTCCTAACAGTTTCGGACTCCACTGCTCCCGCTGAGGGTGCATAGTTTTTCATCACCCTTTACCACAGACACGTTGCGGACGTTCACACAAAACCCCCGTCCGCTTTGCAGGTTACACATATTAATGCTGCTCATCATCTTTTTGGCAAGTTGTATTAAATTGTGAGTACCACCTTCTGCTCTAAAGCCGTCCATGGACTGTATAAATTCAACCGGATTACAGTTCTGTTTGTCATATCGTAGTTAGTTTGTGGTTCCGTGAGCACTCACAATTTGCCTACTTTGCACTTGTGCGAAGGACTACCGTGAATTACGTCCTGTGAATGATTCCTCGAATGGTTCACGAGAGCCCAGCATGCCTTATCGCGGTTATACTGCTATTCACAAACAATAATAAATGGTTTACATCATGTGATCTGAAAGTTACGGATCAAACTTTAACACATGTATGCACACAGCTTTGTCTTACTGGATTGTCACAACTTTACCAAAGACCAGATAATGGTTATCAAATAAGCTTCCACTTTTTAAATCAATTCGTTATGTAACATCTGGAAGCAATATTTAAAATACAAACCGAAAAACAACAATTTAAAATGTCGTCTTGGATAGAAATGTGGATTGAGTGGTTTGCATTAATCATACCGAGTGGTTAAATGTGTTGAATTAAAGTACATGGGATGGCCGACGTCCGTCGGCTGGCAGTCAGAACAAGTTCAAGTTCACCAGTCGTTGATGGTTCATGTATAGTGTGCACTACATGCACACTCACTCACTCTGACTGAAAAAAGTAATTCACCATTGTGTATTTTTTATTGTATGTCGCTGATTCTCCCTCCAATATTAAACAATTCGGTCTATAAAATTAGACGGAGGCAAGAGGTGTAACGATTCACAGTTGATCGATGCAGCACTGACGTGCGTGATCTTTCACCAGTTCAAGTGAAACTGGCGAGTCAGTTTAGTCCGATCGATTGATTCGACCTTTGAGTTGTAGGCTTATTTACTTCCAATAAGGCCCGACCGGAATGAGAAGGTAATGAGAAGGAAGCTCATTCTCATAGAGTGGCTTTTAAATCGCTGACAGTTCCCCATGGTCTTCTTACTCACATCCACACTTAATACAGTAGGGAACAAAATAAATCCTTGAACTACTAAACTGTAGATATTCACGCCATTACTGATACGCATCACAAATCTATGGAATGTCAGGCCAAATAAAACGGGAAAATGTGAATAGGCTGAAATTCCACTCATTGATCTGTGTTCAAACGTCTCGCCTAGCAGGCAAATTCATACACACTTCAATATATTAATACGCATATAATTAGCTTGTGATTTTTGGAAATGTTAGTTTCCCCAAGAGTGCCATAAAACAGGTAAGACTCACGGATACCGGATCAAATCGAAGACGAATTCTTAACCCAGGGTCCACCGTCAGTTGCCAATGACATTCGGTGAGAGGCGGGTAAGTTACTGGATAATATGGGTTCGTGAAATTTCCCACATTCTTCCCAGTGAGGTTGTACTGACAGTCTGTTCGAAACAGATATGAGAATGTAAATTGCAGAGCTAGAAATCAATGTTGGACTTTAATGGTTTTTGAAATAAATTGTCCTGAACAATGGTTTTTACGGAAATGTTATCTCAAACGTACATAAATGATAAAATGAAAGGGTATTGATGTGTCAAGGCAAACTTCTGTAAACGTTTGACTACACGGATGTGAGGCAACGCAAGATAGTCTGTGTTCTGCATGTACACCACTGAACTGAATTCCTACCGAAGATAAGTCCTTGTATATGACGAGGCTAATTTCCTTGTTTCTATGAGAGCAAAAACTATGGACAAAGTGTTTTTAACCAAAAACAGAGGTCCATAATCGAATTGTTACGAATTCTATCATGGACAATGAGGCGCCATCAAAGTAGTTCGAGATCACGTGATGGAAAATCGCGAAACTTACTAACTACTTCATTGAAGGCTTAGTGTTGGACTCTACTGAATGTGAGATTATCTCAACTGGACCTGTTTTGTTAGCCCAATTCCTAGGCATTCATTTATTTGGTCGAAAAAAACCTCCACAAGATCAACTTATTTATTCCATTGTGCATCGATAGGAAATTGAGTGTCCAAAAGCCAGTTGGCTGTAAGCACTGTTTTTGTCTCTCAGGTCCAGGTTTACTGTGGACTTGAAAATGAAATAGATTATAAGGCAACTGATAGAAGCGCTTGTTTGGTGATACGGTAAACATCGTGATTTGTTCTTTCATGTACAAATTCGCCACATAATACGTGCTGTATGAACATAGGTTCATTCAGTATGGCGTGGATGCTCCAGTTGATTGTAGAAAAAAATAACTCATCGTACTTCATTGATTATTGGCTCCGATAACCTCCATTAATCCGAAACATATGATATCTAAAGTATAACCACTTCTTGAGCTGTTTGTTTATTCGAATATCAATACATTTTCTGTTTAGTGTTTCAAATTAGGTATACTGTTGCAACACAAATGTTATTGAAAATAAGTTACAAAATAATTTAAGTGAACTGCTCCTTGTAACCGTTTTTTGGTGTACATGAGAATAACACTTTCAGTTACAGAACACCTTTAAGTATTTCGCGTTATTAATTTATGGAATAAATTAGCAGCTAAGCAACTCACTGGAATTGGCAGCGATTAGCTGCAGAAAATGAACCGCATACCATGTGATGACAAAGACACCAACCATACTACACTGAGCTAATTATGTGAGCGCTTACTTGCAGACAAGACGTGCAGTAATATAGTCATCCAAAAACGGGACCTTGGTGTGTCATTCGCTTACTTATGTTACCGATTTCTTGTCAAATCAAATTGCTCCAGTAGAATCGGGGTCACTTCCTAATCTAGGTCATCAGTCAGCACGATAAAGCACAGATTGTTTACAGTGTTAATGAAAAGGCTATCAAATTACACACTCTTCCCGAAGGGACTCACGTCACAAGACGAAACCATCACTTTGAAGGCAAGCTTGGTATGATGCGAATGGACACTGCAAACAGATGGTATCAGTGGCCACCAGCGAGGAGGTGGACAGCTGTCTCATCAGCACCACGCACGCCAGAAGATCGAACCCACGACCCGTGAATAAGTGGCAGATTGTAGTCGAAGTACTTATCCACTAGACCACGGGGTCATGGTCACCGGAGTTGCAGTTGCATTCGTCAGGAATTTCAACGAAAACTGATGACTTAGATATAACGTGTGGTTAAGTTTGCTGTTATTGTACTAATTTCTCTGCTTAATTGAGATTATACTTACATTTTTTCTGTGCACAATCAAATACCTCATACGCAGTTCCTTGAATTGTCACCAGCACACAGAAATATCAAAAGTTTGGCAAACACTGCATTTCAAAATTGAAGAGACTGGGAGCCTTAAGTTGGAAAATGTCATGCATGTTACATTATGTACTGTTAGAAAACAGTTGGAGTCCTGTAAGACATACTACTGCTTTCTGGATTTATCGTACACGCCTACAGATTTTCGTATAATCAGGAGGCCGAGGTCACATTTTAAACAAGGATGACTGAAAGACGCATGTGTTAGCCTCCCCAGGACCGAAAATTTTGACTAAAAACAGTAACATTGGTTGTGTCGAACTGATTGTTTTTGTGATTTTCTCTGATATATTAACGGTTGTAACGTGACTTTTAGATATCACGGATTCCCATACATTCTTATTTATCTTGCACATACTGAAAGATCAGGGATCAAAACTACCCTAATTTCAAGACACTGTATACCTAGAATGACCAATCAGTTGATTCCGCCTGGTCATAAATGGCCTAGCGAAGGTGGGTGCCGTACCCCTAAGGTAAATGCAGCTGCGATACTCTCGTTACATAAGCGTGTTGCAGGTAAAATATTGCATTAACGAATGAAACGTTTCAGGGATTCAACAAGAAGGAGAACAAAAGTAATGTTGTAAAAGCCCGAAGCACTGGAGGAACTATTTTAAAAACCCAATCTTTTCGCTTATTCCCACGGACTTTTCAGTCAGTCACTAACTGTCGGCAACTAATGATATTTTTCTTTTTTACGGCAATGCTTTTTCATCACTTCTCGTAGGTTGTTGAAATTGAGTGAAGGGACCGCATAATACAATACAAAATGTGTGCACACCAGTATGCTCTCCAGTCTGTTTGCACAATCATTTGAAAATGCTGTACTCATCGCTGATTCATTTCTAGCCCCGTCGTACTAGGAACATCGCCGCAGCTCTGAGCCCACTGCATTAACCTGAAAGAAACTCAACCGCATTCGTACTTCGTGGACACTTATTATCTAAATCATTATGATGGTCATCATTAAATCGTATGAACACCTTCGTTTAGTCCAATACTTTTATTATCGTAGCTCATCTGAACTCCATAACTTTTGTGTTGCATTTTTTCGGTTTATTAACTTTACTGCATGCGATCAGCACACCATTTCGGGCAAAATCAGATGATAGTGATGTTAGGGTTAGTCTTGGAAAGAAAGTAAATACCACAATCGTAATGATTCCTGTAGAACATGAAATTTCATGTAAACTTTGGTGACTTAATGACCAAGTATTCTGGTTGTATTTTACAAATCGTTGAAAGGAACATAGGGAATTAAACGTTTGATGTAAACTGTAAGCTAGTGACAAAATGATAGTTCGACCCGTGCACTTAGCAACCCCAGATGCATTCCGTTCAAATTCATAAAGTATCCAACCTCTTCCATTAATTCATTCATTAAGCAAACCGTCTGATGCACCGCGTTTGTGTTGCGATGGTTTGATTACCGCATACTGCCCCTTCACCTTGACTGGTCTGTCAGCAACAGAGATCAAAACTTAATTAATCAGTCTGAACAATCAATCCGAAGCAACAAAATTTTTATCAAACGCGGACCCATCACAGAACCAACAAGTCAATTAAGACAATCCCAGCGCACATGCGGCCATCTGATTGCAACGCACTGGTTGATCGGCCGTGATAGACCACCCTGTTGAATTACTACTGTAGGCACTCCCACTTCGCGGAATGTTTGTACACTTGACCGTACAGCATACGCACGTACGTACATACATACATACATACGTACGTACACTTGCTGCATCCACGTGTGTTGAAGGAGGGTAGTATTAACTTTCGTTTTGAAACGTATGGCACTTAAAGGATCATCTCCGTATTGAAAAACTAATCACGTCAAGGGGTTTTATGCACAGATTAATGCGGATTTCACAATCATTAACGACTTCAATTCACAACTGTGAATGAATAAATCGTCGTTTGTACTGGGCTAAAGTTAGGATCCTTTGAATAGCAGAGATATTAGCGTTACTGGAGTGAGATGAAATAAATCAATTTCTACAGTATTCTCTCAACCAAAAGCATCCTCTACAGAGATCCGAGGTGCTTTACCGGTAGTGGAATTTCGTCTTGGAGAGAAAATGTTCAAATCTCAGTAGGTTGAAGTGAGTAAGAATAAACTGTTTTGTGAGGACTCATAAAATTATCTCACCCCCCTGTCTGATAACATCTCTACCTGGTCGTGCTCAATAACACAAAACCCTCCAAAAGAATGCACAGTTTTTTGCAAGTAACATTTTTAACCTGTTTTTGCAATTGTGCAATCAAAAAGTTATCAAGGATTGTGAGTCGAAGTAAACAGTCATGACGTGCACAAGTGTTTGAAAGTAAATATGACCAAAGACCAACAAACTGGCTGGATTTGCTCGGGTTCAATAGTGTGAGATACTGTCAAGACGTTCAGCCCCAGAAAACAGCTTAATAACTATAATTCAAACACGAAACCACTAGGCTTACAGTGCAAGTTTACAAGATCATTCTACATCGTAAACTTACAGCGCGAATCACAAGCAATACTAGTAAACTCAAGCTGCATCTGCCAGGCTCCACCGATCCACACTATCGAGTCCAAATCCATATATTGTATGCACAGTAACGCGTCGGTGGATAATCTCCACCTACAGCATTGTCCCTCAATATTCTCTGTGGATGTCGAAGGAACAGACTGCTGTACTTACGCTACGGTACCGGAAGGATGCCGGTGTCCAACGACAGCCGTTATGTTTGGGGTGAAAACCGTAGCATCCAGTTGCTGAGCTGAGGTTCAGAAACAGCGCTGCTCTTCTTCGCAACCAAGATCAAATTTGTGTTCTTACATAGTAACTCAATAATTCAATCTTTTACTCACTAATCAAACTGTCTGTGGCCAAACAGCTAGCCTCACGATTTATATTTAGACACGTTCACCCCGGACTGCACTCCCCGGACACGGACCTTTGTCATATGCATATATATGTATAAAGAAGTCTTTGATTAGCATGCAATGCTAAAATAGTGCAGGTTTATGATATTTATTGATATTCTCGAGCATGTAGCTGACAAGCAGACCTGTGACCGGCAGCAGTCATTGGTCAGCCACCAAACTAGTTGTTTCCAACGACTTGCCATATATGTTTGCGCAAAAGATATTGCTTAATCGCAGGGACTAACATAACCTCCGGTCTTTGAATAGTAGTTAGGGTTTTGTTAATTTGATACTGACCATCACCTACACTTGGCCGAAACTGGAACTCTTTTGAAACGCTGGAGCGGACTGACCATCATTCGCAAACGGAATTGGTCTGGCGTCCAGATATAACCGTCGCACATTTCACTGTTGGACTCTTGGAGGTATCGACACACTTCGAACCCAAAAATAATTCCCCAAACTTTTCTGGTAACTCTAGTTTTTCAAAAGTTGCACACCTCATAGAATTGGTTCCCAGACAGTAATGTTTTATCTATAGGGCTTCAACCAAAGGTAAGGCTGTTTGTTCAATGTTCATTTGTTCGAAAGACACACTGTAACTTAAGTAGGACTACGTGCAGTACCACCGCACTTCATCAAGCGTCAAGATTTAAACGGGAGGAACGTAGTGGTAGCAAGTGAAAACACAATTTCCAAAGGCCAGTTTGTAAGACTTGCCAATGTGCGTTATCCTGGGTAAACTAGTACATATTTGTCAAGTTAACTAAGAATGAGCAAAGGTTCATTTCGCACAATTTCGTTAGAAAGTAAATTTATATTTTGCTTAGTGTGGACAGTTTTATAATCCAATTGTGTTAGAAGCAGTCGATAGAATTTTAATATTTGCGTCTTCAAACATTACTGAAAAAACTAGTCACAAACAGTTTTAGACTGATGATAAGACTTAAACGCACTTTCTAAGCTTATATTTAGAAACGCTTTGACAGAATTTGTGAAAAATACTAAATTGCCCTTCGGCATGGCTTACTCAAACCGTCTAAGCAATATTCCCCAAACCCTGGTCACAACTCAACGTTGAATCAGGAAGGGTTACGAATGGTAAAACCGCTAGTCCCTAACGGTATATTGTGCAGTACGTTTTGGACATCTGATTTTAATATGGTCTTGAAATATTTAGAACAAACATAGGATATATTTGTTAATTAATTAAAATGACTTAATAAAAAGTGGCAGCATATTTCGATGGACAGAGATTTCCGTCGAAAGCCAACTTGCATTGGCCAGGACGTTCATTTTAGACGCTCTATATCAACAAAAACAAACAGGCATTAGCATAAACATTGTGTACGCCTGCCAGACCTACCTGTTCCTTTGAAGAATTAGTTCCCGAAGTTGGACTGTTTATAACTACGCCGCGAGATGATGAGCATGTGTTTAAATTTTTCAATAGATGAAGCCAGCAACCTGCTGCAGTCAACAAAGTTGCGACCGTTCGAAAAGGAAGGTTTGCATAAAACTATCATTCAAAAGAGACAACTCTTCGCTTCGAACCACAAACAGCTTTTTCACACGGATTAAACGAGTCTGAGGTACAGCTGAAGTCTTAGTCTTCGACGAAACTTCAATAAAGAGAGAGCAATCTGTTGGTGTCAGCTTACTCCGGATTATTCCATTTGCATGTAATCTCGGTGGAGTTACGCCGGCCTAACCGATTCGTCCTCGAACTTTAAAATAAAGGGACATTTGCCGAAATGAGTTTGACCGCGGCGTCTAATTCCTTCGTTCCGAGATCACGCAAACTTCTGGTCTTGCCGTCGTCAGACACATGTTGACCACCGGATTAATCTCGAATCGACATTCAGGATTATAATACGTCACATTAACCCATGATTCTTGCGCTCAGGTAATCACGGTTAGACGTCTGAAGTTAACAATATGTGCACACAAACAGTTATACGCAAACCTTACAGCCCCATGAACAGTAGTTTTGCGCTGTATCCTCCATCTCAGTCGCCATGTTATTTCTCCACCCCACCCCACTAGTTTTGTATACATGTACAAACATATTACTTATTATCGTTGTATGTCACTGAAAGTGCAACATGGAATGCTAACATCTACCAGTGTCCGTCCCCTTACCGTTACGTCCAAATTTATGAAGGAAACCAAGTGGTTCAAATTAATCGTACACTTATTTTGTTACAATCGGCCTGAGCATCATCCAGCAGATGGAACATGTTCGCCACATTTTGAATTGTGATGAGTAATTTGGATTTGTTTTAATAGCTATGAACTAGGCATTCAGAGATATTGAGGAGAAAAGGAGACTTTCCACGCCGTTTTCTCCCTTTGGTTAAGTAAATTATTTTTTAACACATAAAACAGTAGGTTGACTAACCCTTGAGGAACCATGATCGTCACGTAATGATCTGCTTTAACGTTTAGAAATATGTTGGGTTTGTTAACGAAAACATTGAATAGAGTCATTTAGGGTTCTAATTGTTTAGAGGAGATGAGAGAAAACTGTCTTAAGGGGATATTAATTAGAAAGTTGCTTAACTGCATACAAGTTGATACAGTATATGACGTTGTGGCCAAACTGTTGCCCACATATAATGGAAATACGTCATCATCCATTAGGAATTTTTTAACAAGCCTTGTGGTGAAATAACATTCAACTTCTAACACTAAGTACAGTCATGAAATATATCACCAGATTATCACTGGACAATAGCTTCTATGATTACATATTTACAAAAAGATATGTATCCCCTGAATAGTGATATCGACCTTAGAACTTGAGACAGCAATCCACCTTATGTCAATGTACGTCATTTCGAATTAGTTCATAAAAAATCAGAAATTGGTGGAAATATCTCCTAGGAAAAACAAACTTCAAGAATTACAAAATCTGTTCGGAAGTCTTGCATAAGCTCGTAGATTACGATAAAATGTGTATCAGCTACAAGCTTAAAATTTTGTATCACTTTCCACAACTTGGATGTGTGAAGCACAACTGTTAGCTCTGATGAATCGTGAATTCACAGGACAAACTAAATTTAATCTCTTCAATGGTTTCTGTCACTACGACCAACGGTTGAAGGAAATAGTAAGTCAGGTTAATTGTCCAAACTGGAACATTTTGGTGAAGAAGTATTCACCGTATTATTTTGCAGTGATGTACGGTAATGCACGCGTCCGAACAATCAGCATCGAGTCCGAAAGTCTTCTCAACTTAAAACTCAAAGGAAAAACTTAACTATTGTGTCTGTCTATCCCATAAGTGTATTTTTGCACATTGCTACCTTTTAAACTTTATGTAAAAACCGGAAACTATTTTTATCCTATGTATACTGTACACTCACTGATGTACACAGTAGTCTGGTGGTTTCCATAGTGGCAATCTTTCAGACGAAAACCGATTCGCCTAGGTGTTTGGTAGATGAATACATTGTCGACTATTGAGTGAATAACGCCCAGTGACAACTAAAGTTACAATCAATCGGAGCAGACCTAATAGCTTGAATGTTCAGTTACCCGTGTTCTGATGATTAAGACAAGCTTGTCTGTTGCGATATCATTTTGTCATCTCTATATACTGGACTTGAACAACAACAAGACCTACCACGGAATATACAGTCCATGATGTGTCTGGTTTGACCATTGTCCCAGTAAGTGTAGTAGCCAGGTCATCCATACTACCCAAGTGTAAGCAAACTACACATGTGTATTGTTGATCAACACGTGACTAGTTGTGTTAACAGGACCTCAAGAAGCTTGAATGTGAGGTGTGACTTTCTGTTCGTAGACTGCAATTTCTGACTTCCGCCAAAACGAGAACAAATTCGTTGTTCATTCACGCACCCGGAGACTGAAACACCGCTTCATGTTTGAACACGTCGTTTCTTTCACTGTATACTACACATGAAGACCTGGTAATCAAGCCTGCTTCCATTTAGTCAGTAATCTAACGTTCCTAACAAGAACACTATTAGGTTTTTCTAAAGTGCGTGTTTTTTGAACAACCTGGGACAACTTCTGCGCCTGCCGGCTAGAATATCGTCACCTTATACGTATATGACGAGTTCAGGTAAAGAATAATTGAGACATAGCTGATTTCAAGTTGAACATCACCCACAATTGATCGCAGCTGTCGCATTCCCATAGACTTTCCAGTCGGCCCCTTTCGAAAAGAAGCACTAGACTCGAGTTTCGCTCTCATTAGAGCTCGTCAGTAGTGCATATCACCGCCACTGCCGGGACTTGAACCACGGATGATGTTCAACTTGAAATTAACGAAATCACCGACTACTCGTCAGTAATCTAAAATATCGCCTAGCAGGTTTAATGAGATCGGAGATCTCGACCTGTCTAGGAAGTGATGTACGGTAATGCACGCGTCCGAACAATCAGCATCGAGTCCGAAAGTCTTC
>JTDE01005270.1:5696-21764 GCA_014338405.1 Paragonimus skrjabini miyazakii
CCCTGACCTAATTTAGACCTGGTGTTTATTGTGACTATGTGTATATGCCGTGTGTACGCAACTATGTTGCATGTAGCTCTATCTAGAAGTAGGCAGATACTTATATGTAGTTATGTATGTGAAGCTTTATATATGTACATATACTACTTATTTACCAAATTTGTAATGTAGGTAGTAATGTTCTAACCTTCCGTTCTATTTGGTCGTACACAAGCACTGTAGTGCATAGCTCGAAGAGAGTGTCTGCTATTCACCCATTGTTCGTGCGGATACTCCAGAGGCAGACTGTGGGGATTATCACTCCCGGTCATAAACAGTTAGAGCCTTACACGATATACTCACGCCTTCACTCTGAAATCCGAACCCTCCTTCTCTTCAGCTCAGCAACACTGCAGTTTTAGTTTTAATTGAACACTGTCATCCACAAGAAACCCTCGTTTTCTTTGTTTTCTTTTTAAAAAATTTTAAAATCATCTCTCACTGATTGACAGTTCATGACGCCCCCTAGATATGACCGATGGGCAGATGTAGACCATATGGCAAGAAAGCACCGACAAAAATGTCATCACCTCCGGTACTCAAGTATATTTCATACACGGTCGTCTGTTTAAAAAACAGCAGAGACCGTAACTAACAGGTTACAGAAAGCGACCTTGGGCCGGAATAGAGAGGAAATGACGTTAGAACTATTCGAATAAAATTACTATTATTATTTTTCCAACAACAAAAATAAAAGTAATAGTACGACGAGCTCATGCTTCCATTCCGAAGGCTACAAAAATGGTCCAACAAGGTGAGGCAGTGGGAGATATGGGCTGTAGAATCCTACTCCCTCCCACTTACTGCTCAGAAATTTACGTCAGACTATCTCAGTATTAGTGTTTTCATGTGTCCCCATCAAGTGATTTGGAGTTTCAACTGGATTGAGCTATCCCTGACTATGTCTTTCTTTCTTAACTTATCTCTTTTCTTTCAAAAAGGCAGTAGGCTGTCATGTGAGTTTGCAGTCCGCAAACCCTCTTTTCAGTGTGCAGGCAAAACAGTATTGCCTTTCTTAACACTGCACAATTAGAGTGTCACAGAAGTGTCGCATTCACATATAAGTATAAAATATATAACCGAGAGACCACATGCATGTTATTGGTTATTTCAAAGTGAGTGTGTACGTACGCGTGATCATCTCATTACGGTTGTCTCCATTTTATTAACGAACAAGCACGTAAGTTACTTTCTCGTCTCCTCATTCTGTCTCTTTATGCACAAACCTGACACATTTTGTAGGTTACAGGTATCAGGCAGAGAAGCCTGATGCAGGATCCTTATAATCGAAACGCGGGAAGCTGTTGCTTACCAGCTCAAGAAACTGGACTACCCGGCTGCTAGCCACCACGTCCTGTGAACTGAACTAAGGATGATGCATTGTGCTACAGAAATATGAAATGTGTAATGCACTAAGTTTATATATGAATGCTGACCAGTGATTTCAGTTACAGTGGGATCAGGGGTCAAGTTGAACTTAATAAAGCGATTTCTCACAACCGTGGATTCAAAGTACACTCATGATGTATGCAAACCAGAACCTGGCGTTCATTTACAACTATCGCTGAGCCTACAACTGACTGACTCAGAGGCTCGGCTACTCCAGTGACTGACACCTCTCATTAAAAGAATTTTTACTTTAAAATAGTAAGTAAGCGGAGCTCGTAAAACTTTTCTCGCATCCTCGTCAATCGTTAACAAACAACTACGATGAATAACTGCTCTACCGGGCTTTTGTTGAGGAAAATCTGTGTCCAAACTAGTCGGAATTGAAAGGCATACAGATGAAATTCAAGCCGAGACCCACATACAATACTTTTCGAGCCCATGACCGGTTTGTCAGCCATGCCGTGGACATGCCTAACAGGGGGCATTTATTTGTTCAAACCGGCATATCAAAGTAACGGCTTCGCATAAATTTCGTAGTCCTGGAAACGTCTACTACCCATGTTAGGAAGGTTTATCAAACCATTCCGAGAGTACCGAAACCATGTTTAGTAGCCATCTTGTGATAAATAAAGGATAAGTTGGACAAAATTCAGACACCTGGAATCATCTTCAGATCAATGTTTATGAACCACTATGACTGCTGAATTGCCCCTAATGGTATAAAACATTTCATTCACAGGTCTGAGATCGCTGATTTGGACTGTCTTTTATATTGCATCATTATCCAGGCCCTTAAAATCGTCAGTAACCTTAATTGATACTGTTAGAATTTAAACGCTGCTTTCGTCAAAAATTGGAACAAAAATGCCGCTTTTCGTTGAATATAAACCAACTAAGTATTCAAAGTGTCCAGCAGCAATAGTGTCCACATGGAGGGAAGAAACGACTTGGCCAAATGGCCACCAGTCCATTGCAGAAAACTGGTTAAAACAATCACGTGACAGCCCACCAACCAACACCAGAGGACAACGTCATAATAAGTACACGGGGAAAGTTCATTAAAAGAAAAGAACAAATACATCTTCCCTGTGTACCCGTTTGGCAAAATTCAACGTGCGCTATCACTGCACGCGTAAAAACTACAGACGAAAGAGGAAGTTACTTGTGCAATTAAGACCTTTGAAGATCTTTCACACAACTCATTGACAGAGATGAGATGTCTGATCCGATTTTAACTGTCACAGTTATACCGTCAAAAATGAAGACAATCCGGCAAACCATTTCTCCTCGAAGGCTAGAAGATTCTGGCTCGCGTCTGGCGGAGGCATATGGTGCACAGTCAAACGCCATTGACAAGATGAGATTCCCGTCCATGACTTCTGTCGGACTACCAACGGAGATGAACATATTTGCTATAAATGACTGGCTATGAAAGAAACCATCCTGGATGGAAGATAAACTGGAAGTCCATAATAAATGCTTGAGGATGGAGCGTTTCAATGAACACTTCATCATGTTGTGCGAGACGCTAGTAGGATTGATTAACCGGTAGTAAATCAGGAATTGCCACCCGCTCACGCTGAAGATGTGAAATCTTGTGTCTTTTTTCACGCAGCGAACAGTATGACAGTTCCGAATGTCTCCTTAATCAGTGTGTAAGTAGGTTCCGTCGGGTTTCTCGGCTGCTTCACTAAAATTCTGAGGTGAATCTCATCTGCTTCCACCGCTCCAGAGGAATTAACCTTGAACATGAGAACTTCTGCATCAAAGATGCGTTAAGAACTATACCATTATTATTATTATTGTTATTGGTATTATTATTATTATCTTGCACGGAAAGCTCAGCTGTGGGGAGGGTTGCCAAAGGTTTCGCGTGGATGACGTACGGTGTCATCCCGGTGGTCACACTGCAGATTACCGGTAGACACCGCCTGATCAACGCAGCCACAACTAAGGGGTCAAGAAAGTCTTCTGTCCAGAAAGGGAGTTCGAGGCTTACTCGGTTTCAGTCGATGCACTGAAATGTGGCGTTTCGTCCTTGCGTGCTTCTGGCATAATCTTTTCCCACAGGATATAAATATGGGTGCAGGTTTCCCACGAGCGTCTGTTTCGGAAGAGATGGAAACCTCTTATGTCCACCGAGTTTCATGATAGATTGTTCCGCGCGAATGAATGGGACCAATTACTAAGGGGATGACGCGTTTTACGCGTACGGAGCGAGCGGAAGTAGGAAGTACATAGCTTGCGCTCCCTGACTTCCATCTCAAAACGCACCGTAGTACTCGCCCACAGAATGATGTTAATTGATCAGTGAACCAAACTTGACTCCCGGGCCACTAAAATCAGTCCGATTCAATTATCCACTAGTGGACTCATTCGATAGTTGTCGTAACCGGCGGGTGAGAAAGAAGTTATCATATTGTCATCACCAGGGTGTTTCTTGGAGATAAAACACACATTCTCCACATTGGGATTGTGAATTGGTCAGGCAAGGCTGGTGTGTTCTGTAAAATGTCCTTTCTAACGAGGGACCAAAATGTCCCGATGACTTGTGTCCGAGGACGCTAAATAGGATGGGTCACAGAGTCCCCATTTTTCGTTGGCGGGTGTAACTCGCTGAGCTTCGGATCCAGAGACTTTTGGTTTGTTGTCAGTGATGTCATCTGTGAGCCAGGTCTCTTTAAAAGGTATGACATTGAGTGTCGTGGAAAAGTTTTGACTTCCGATGTATTTATCTACAGACTGAGACGCTTCGTGTGCCTTCACTCGGAGGTTACTTTTCAGTTTGGCTTTGCGAAAAGAGAGTCTACAGATACCTGTTATAGATGGGGGACTATATAGGTGGGCACGGTTGGAGCCCATGTTGTTTTGAGGAGTTGAATCAAGTGCTCTCCTATGCGACTGTCAGCGGTCGATTATCACTTCAGCATTCTTTCGGGGTGCGTGACGAAAGCGCTCAACGTGGCATTGTTTGGTTTCACGTTGCTTTAGGGGTCCCATGTTTGAAGAGATGATGAGGAGTTCTCTCCCTGGAACAGATGGCCGTTCAATCAAATGGGGGTAGGCCTTTAAGGATAGCAATATGCATGTTGTGTTGTGACAACCTGTGGAAGTGCCCGTGAAACAGATCAAAGAACAGCTTTTTGAATGACCGCAGATTGTCCCAACATAAGTGGAGTCGGTCGTATTTAAGTCTTCTGTTACAACTTATTTTCTTGCCTGTTACGCCATTGTGTATGCAAACTACTTGTCTATTGCTTAACCCAAGACACACTTCGTCTTCGCATGACTTGTCTTCACGTATGCGTTGTTAGCGTAATCTAACCGTGGCCTGAGTGTTGCCTAAAATCTTTTTAGCACACCGGTGGGACCAGAATCGTTGAAAGTTTTCAATTATTCAGGAAGAAACTTCTCACGACATAAAACGTAACTAGTGTGGTGGAATCTGTTGCGAACAATTACTGTAAGTCATTGTGAATAGCATTGTAACACCATCAAGTTGGTTCTGTACATCTACAGGGATTTCCCTTTTGAACGCCTGCAACAGAGAATATCTCGAAAGGCCTTTTAGAAGGCTTTGCGGCAGGTTACGGGACGTACGGTTTAGCAGCCGCTTTACTTGTCTCAGTCTTGGAGGGTTGATCCGTGAATCATCGTCAAATGATGCGGTATTCGCGTCTCCAATTGCAGGCACAAGTTCCACTGTAGGAAGTGCATGAAAGAAAATTTCAACCGTAAGCCAAAATTGTTACATACCATCGATCATGTTTTGTGCGTTGGTCCGTCTTTAGGTTCGTCTCTGTTGCAGACCGATCAGAAGAAACGCTCCTATAGTTGGTAATGGCAGATTTTAGTGGTAGTAGTTATGGCTTGGGACATTGCTTAGCGAATGGAGTTTTCAGAGGGCTAAATGTCATTTTGGTGGAATTAGAGTGCAACCTTAAGGTGAACAAGAATTTTTGACATCAGGCGATAGGAACGTATTAGGCTCGTTTCGTTCAGCCTAGCCGGAGTTATCGTGTGACACTGACCCATGAACACAGTTCTCCAGTCTATGAGTTCTTTCTCTTTCATCTTTGCCGCACTCTGCTTTACCTGCATAATTGAGGGAGCTATTGCCGTATTGGTGATTGCAACGTGGAAAAATTAAAGACCACGTACCCATTCAACGACTGTGGTTGCGATTTCTTTTCAAATGAAACATGTTGTTGCTCACCAACCAAACTTCCCGTAAAAGACGATATGGGAAATATGTTCTTGTGGAGAGTTGAGCATTCGCGCTTACAGATTTTGTTCGTCCGATCCATGTTTTTGACGTTCACGTGACCATTTGAGTGTGCTGCATTAAAGATCGTGAGTGTTTGTCAGCCCGGTGAATATCTACAGATGTTCAGAACTGTTGGATCTGATGGGTGTCATTTTCAGTGAAAAATGAACATAGTGTATTATAATATTAAGTGATTCGGGAAGAGATGAAGCACGAATAACGTGATATTTCACAACACAGCGCGTTAACCGGCAGGTAGCAATGTTGTTAGTACACAGCCTTTGATGTACACGGCATTAATTGAGAAAGCATACCAGTAGACATTGAGAGCAAAAAAATCGAATAAGGTATGCAGTTGCCCGAGCAGTCACTGCTTTTTTGCTACTGCACAATTATATCTCCTGAACAAAACATTTTCTCAATATGATCATTTAAAATTTATAGCATCCATTTTTTGATGGATACCGTGGTATTGTGTCAAAACAGACAATTTATGACTGGATTTATGGTATCACCAATGCATCGGGGTTCAGCCGGTCTTGTCCGGCTGCGTGTAGAGATGGATAAGGAGGAAAAGTCAGGAGAGTTGGTTGCAACGTCGTGAAACCGACGCTGACCCGGAGTCGACTTGACCTCAGGTGGACATTGGTAGCAATGGGATCCGAGTGAGCTTGTAACAGAACCCAGGGCCTAGCATACCTTGGCAAGATTCGTATCTTTTTTAGTCTGCAGCCGCATCCGGGTTGGCTAACGTCCTACCCCAACTGAAAAAGTAGAACCGCATACCGATAATGCGTCCACTGATAAAACAGTGTACACATTCTAAAAACCCATGAATGCTAGTCGCAGACCGTGAGGTCCTGAGCTGTCGTGTTCGGGAAAATTAGTTTCCTGGAAGAAATTCGTCTTATTAGCTTGGTACCCCGTGCAGAAACTGAAATCGTCGGAATCTGCTACATGGACTCATATCTCTTTGTTTTAACTGACCGTGAATTGAAAACGACCTTATCGTAACTATTTTTCGAAAATCGGTATGACTGCTGTTGTTGTGGTCGACTGCGTGTTGCAATGTTAACACAAAGATGCTGGGGTTATTTTAAATTTATTGATTATTTTATTTTCAGTCGTTTTTTTTATTTGTAGGAGATGGGTTATATTTTGACTTCACCGTCAGTGAACTGAACCAATGCAGGAGTCTGTTCCATTACAATACACCAATTGATGACATTAAGCAGTATGTAGCGGATGTTTACGGAAAGTTTATCACAACTGTTGATGTTGGGAATATCCACCGCAACTTAAAGTCTGCAATGTCCAGTGAGTTTTTTACGTATGGTTGGTCACGGAACGTTAGGGCATTTTGACGAGGTGCTGTCGGTGATACGTGCGATAGACGTAGCGCGCACCATCCGGGATGAAGGCAACAGATATACGAATATCTGCTTTGCCCAGCGAATGCAGATTGAACTATTCCGACGTTTCCCGCATGTTGTGAATGTGGATGCCACCCACGAGACAAAAAGGCACAAGTATGTCATTGCATATTTCTTCATACGTTCGAAGTTGGTAGTTATATCACTTCCTGGTTACAGACGTTACTGGACATGGCCGACCCGTGATGTAGGGGTACGTTCGCAGTGAGAAGTATGCTTCATTACGTAGACTGTTCAAAATTTTCCCGGAAATGATTGGCAAGAAAATTGCGGTGAAGACGTTTGTCATGAATCAGATGGCTGCACAAATGATGGCAGCCCATATGGTGATCGGCTGCGACATTCTGCTGTGTTACTTTTGTGTACGTCATGCCGTACATAAGCATGTAAGCGGGCAAAATTCGTCCGTCATATTGGTTAAAGTACAAACTGTTTTCGCAGTCGTTTTCTATTCCATCGAATGGCTACGGCAGATAATGAGGAAGAGTAAGTTGCACTCTTACACTGTTTACCGTAGGTAGAAACGTGATTTGTGTACCATCAGCCGAACGGATGGGAAGTTTCTGAATTGCTTGTAGTTTAATCGGCCGTACATCAAGCCGAATTGGGCCATCCATCCTCAAAGTGATTTCGTCCACTTTGGCAATCGAACGAATAATAGACTTGAGAGCGCAAACGGACGGTTGGAGAAGAGAACGCACTCAAGGGGCTTCCTAGCCGTCGCTATTTGGAAACTATGGATCCACAGTGAGTGGCTGCTGCGGGAGCACGTAATACAAACGACCTAGGGTGTAACCATCGTGAGGTTGTGGACGTTGACTGGTACGTGAAGATCCTTCTTCACAGTATGACCACGTTCGCAAGTCACCTTGTCCAGAAACATCGCAGTACAACTTGCCAGTTCGACGGTTGGTGGGTCGGCAGCTTCGGCCGCTTGCTGCAGTCAAGTTCAACCGTCACTATAAAGTCTTGCACCATATACTTGGAAAACTGCATGATTGCAACCGGATGGCGGTGACCCGCTTCAACAGAATCAGTGCGTTTGCCAGTAAAATAGTGGAACGTGCTAACATCGGCTTACCTTTGTACATACTCCCCATGGGCTCACCCACAGGCAGTATGCAGCCGAGGTGGGCGAAGAAGCCTAAAACGGGATTGCCATATGGACACTGCGGTGACCCGGTTAAGTTGGACAGCTATTATTATGATGTTGATCAGCTGATTTTTAATTCTAAGTGTGCACAATTGGCAGACATGAATGAGGGTCCGTCCTTTGGCAAGCAGCTTTATTCACAGTCGTCTGATAAGCGCACGTTTCCAATCATTATTTTGTCAGTTCCTTTTACTTTAGCCGTTGTCCGCACAACAACAGTGATTATGGGATGCAAGTCCCACACATCAACCACAACAGATGTCGACTTAGACCGGTCTGATTAGAGTGTACCGCTCGCACACTGGCCGAGGAAAGCGCGAATCAGCAAAACGTGGAACGATTATCCTGTTGATATAATTGAAGAAAGTAAGTTCTTTCTTATATGCGTACACAGATTTGCTGCGGATGTCAGATGCGACGAACGACATGATGATGAAGAATTCATCTGATATACGGTTTTTATCACTCGGGAGGACACTCATAACACGTGAAAATAGAAGGCTTCATTCTGTGCTGAGAAAAAAGCGGAAGTAGAATGTACCTTTTTCAAGAATCAACTACATAATTGCCGTTTTTATCCCACTGACGTCGCTCGTCTACCTATGTATTTCAGCATAAAGTACGGTTCGGCTAAACGCTTTAGGTAGTACAAATGAATGGAACAGTTATAAGTGTCTAAGCACGGAGTACAGTTTGGTATAGCTCGTAAGGTAGGACAAATGGACGGCGCAGTTATGACTGTCGTAATCTTTCTAGCAGGAAGTGTTCTTCGACGTCATTCTTTCAGCAGGTCACCTCGTCTCCATTCCAGCGTACGTCATCAGTTCATGGAAAATTTCACAACAGTGGTACCAAAGAATAGCAAAAATGGCGAATATAACAAATAAACCACGACTTATTTGTCCAGTTTTTGTGCATTTTCCTACGCTGAGGTAGACTTATAGGGGTACCTTAAGTTTGTTGTTCTATAAAAAGCATGGTATTCATTTTTCGACAACAGTTCGATTGTGGAAATTATAATCACGCTTTCCTGCTGTGTTACGTACAAATTTACTTAGGGGCATATGTGTCCACGTCCAGGACATCTATTTTCATTATATTCCACCTTGAAGTCCCCGAAATAACGTAGGATGCAACTTTCCGCTATTTTTCTATTGATCCTTTGATGTCATCGAACTACCGCACATTCCTTGCTTACGGCTTCGGAAGACTGGAATAAAAAATTTTCAGGCAACAGAATTATAAGATTCCAGAAAATGAAACATGTCACAAACTTTCAACAACTTCAATGGCTAGAAAATATTTATTCACCAAAAGATAACAGAGATATTCACGGTCCGCCGACTGCACGCAACATATAAAGCAGATGTTATAGACGGTGATCATTATGCCGGCACGTTTTACTAACTCATCTCGCTCTTATTTGTTCTCCGTGCGCGATCTCACTTGGCATGAAATATCAAGCCAGTGTAGCAAACATTCTTCTCCGAAATGCATCGGAAGCATCCAGTGTGATTCGAATGTTTATTTTACCCAACCCACTAAGATATCAACGGTGATGCCTCAAATAGACAGCCCCATCTACCACAATGCGGACTTGTCTTCCCGTGTGACCATCGAACACGCCAACATTAATAGTAATACGATAGCTGCCACCATAAGAGAAAGCATCAGATGTAAAGTTTAGATCACGAACGTTAGTCCTAGACCGTGTCTCCTTGAGCTATTGCAGATGAAACGTTTTTCACCACCTATCCCGCTTGCTTTCTTCGGTATCTTTCGCGGATAGAAATGTCATCAAAATATGTGTTGTTGACTTTTATCCATTTTTCTTGACCAACTGACAAGTACAATCCACCACACCCTGTGTTGTTTCCAACATTCTGTATGGTTTCTGTTGTTTCGGTCGTGTATGCGTCACATAATCTAAGCGCGGTAATATATGGATGCGCATATTATATATATACATACAAATATACGAGCTCTATTCCGTAATAAAATGTGCTCAGTTATCACATCAAAAACCACTGTTATCACTGTTTTTAGAACACTGGTGTTACTGCGGCCTTTATGGTGATTTTTGATAGGTGTAAATCTCATATTTTAACAGAGCCTCAGGGTTGCCTGCAAAGTTACGTGGAAGGTGTCTGTGCTATTCATGTCCGTGAAACCGACTGAAAACTGGAAACAGTTTTGAAGTACCACAAGCCTTCGGGATTTATTGTCGTTGTGGGAAGTATAAGAGACGTTGACTCATATGCAGGGGTTTGCGAGGTTACTGTCAGTGTAATTCTTGTCATTGTGCATGATTTTGTTCTCGCCGCAAACTCTACTAAAAATGGTTCCGTGCTGTCCAAAAGAACACTGGTCTGGTTGTAAGTTGTTTTGAGTCAAAACACAAGCACCCCATTCCTAATCATCTGGTGTGTGTCTCTTCCTACAAGCAGATGTCTGATCGCGAATGAAGCGAATAATTCAGAGTCTGTTCCAACACAGTACACCAACCGCCGATATCAAACAGTACGTAGCCAGTGCTCACGGCGAGGTCATCACGACCACACGGTTGGCGGCATCCGGAACGAATTAGCCTGCCACAGTGACCGAAGACAAAGGACGCCTACGCTTTAAACCATCGCCCCAAGCGGCTTGCGCCGCATCACTTGCGGTTTAACTCACACACCACGTATCCGGTGTAAGCTCGAAGGAATAAGTCCAGTAGGTGTGTGAGTGAGGCCTTTGTGCCCAGCCGGCCAGTCCTGGTTGGCTAATTGAATGGCTAGAAAGAGAAGGAAATCCTTATCTCTCGGAAACAAAACAGAGAGATTGCAATGACAAGCTCCAAACAGACATGAAAGATACGTAAAATCTAATACGAGAAGCACTTCAGTAATAATAATAATAATATATATTTCTCAACGCATTTGTGAGAAACATGCTCGGATGTGCGCGATCACGACAGATAATTACATGCGGTACAAAGCAACAAATGGATATATAACAAGACAGACATGAAATCTGTTGACAAAAGAAGACGTAATCAAACGGAAGATAGTCACAGTTTACAACGTTCGATTCACACATAAGGAAAGAAGGTAGTTCGCCTGTTCCACGGATTCAGTCCAAAAAATGAGATGTTACACTAATTTACCTTTTACAAGGTTAGGTAAGGACGACGTTTCAAATATTTCGAGGTCATGCGGGGGAATACGTGCAAGTTCATCTTCGAAGGATTTCGCTGTTATTTGACGTAATTTCATTCGGAAAAATGTTAAAATAGTTCAGTTTTGGCGGACGAGGACGGGAAGTTCCAAAATCGGGTAAAGAATTGAGCGGATTTCAGCACAGGACCTCGATGATTGTTGGAAAGCGTCAAAAAGTTGAAAATATCACAAATCGCTCGGCCAATATGGGGTTTTGAGCGCCCATTCATCGCAAAAACTTCTCCTGCATTACGGATGCTCGTGGGAATAGGAAAAAACCGCAATGCCATGTATCGAGTGCATGCTAGTGCTTTCTAGAGAGGATAAATCTGAAATACCAAATTCAAATTTGAACTACATCAGGGTCAGGTGAAAAACTCATCATTCGATACACTAACAAAGCTCAAGAAAAGAGTGGGTAGAAAACTGCAGACACTCAAGTATCTGAATAGAAGTGCGGAATGGTTGTCGAACAATCATGGTGTTGGTTGATACAATCATTAACAAAACAGAATGGATATACTGATTGACCTACTTGAGCTTAACGTACCCGTCGTCTCTTCGCCGATAGTGCACTATGAGTACGTTGGTGTCTTACTAATCCAAGGAGGCCAGCGCATTTGCGGCCGCACACATCGCAACGCCATACAGCTATGTCAAAATTGCCTGTGGCACAGATGGTTCCCCTGCGTACTGCGAGCTTTCGTTCTCAGCCGCGCAACAACTGTTCGTTGAACTCTCGGACACTCGTCCGAATCGTGTTCCCGCAGGCAGTCCGGTTCAGCGCTAAGTCTTCCCAGCATCTAGAATCAATTTTACAGTGCGAGAAACTCACCCGGATAACATCCTGGTATCTCCGCTTTTGACCACCAGGATTCCGCTTACATGGTTCCAGTTGTTCGGAAGGCAGCTGTTTTGGAATACGGTCATCGCCGCTCCGACGGACGTGAATTAGCTAACGAAGTTGATTGAACGACGGCAGGACTTCCATCCTGTTCGTGTCTACTCACCGCAGTACCCCAGTGTTCGGAACCACGTCCGACCACCGAATAACCAAGATGCGTCTTAGACGTTGCAAATGAAAGCGGCTCAGATAGCGCACGTTCCGTTAATACAATGTCCATGTTTCACTGCCGTACAGCGGTATAGACAGCACCATTGAGCGGTAAATAAACAGGTCAGTGCTTGGCTTTAGGCTGTGGTTCTTTTGCATACGTCTTTCAATACGTTCGAAAACAGTGCTTGCCTTTGCCACACGAGCTCTCAACTCGCTGTTTACAAGCAGATCGGTGGACAGACTGCTACTCAAGCGGCAGAAATCTGTACAGCTGCTGACAATACCTCCAGTAACACACAGATAGCACCTCCGCCCGGAGAAGGTTGAAAGAGAAAAAATGTCTCACCCGTGTTGATGTCCAGTCTAAATTTGGATGCCGCTGCTGCGAAAGCCGTGGCCAGTCGCTGTAGGTCGTCCTGTTTGTGTGCAAACAGCGCGCAGTAATCTGCAAACAGGGACATGCGCATAGTCGAGGTATGTAACCGGGTTGGGGCACCAAAACGTCGGATATTTAGTAGGCGCTCCTCCGTTCGGTATTCTGTCTCAACGCCGTCCTCCCGACAGTCCTGTAAAGCAACCAATAGCATGGCAGCCAAATATAAATGAAATCGCCCGGGGGCTGGCACATAACCCTGCTTCACGCCAGTGATAATGTCAAAAACGTCAGAGGTAGATCCACATGATTTAACCTTCGCCTTCATGCTGACTTGCAACAATCTAATCAAATTGAGGAACTTACCTGGATATTCAAACCTAACAAGCACCGTCCACAGCGCCTCGCGGCTCACGGAATGGTGGAGTCTACGAAAATGGTATACATGGGCTGGTTCCGTTCCCGGTGCTTCTCCTGAAGCTGTCGAGCAGCGATCGCCAGATCGATCCTACTCCGATTCACCCGGAATCTGCATTGCTCCTAAGGAACATTGGCCTCCAAGACATGCATATTCAGCCGGTTCAGGAGGATTCTGGCAAGCACCTTGCTTGCGCAGCTCAGCAGACTGATACCCCGATGGCTGTCTAGACAATTCTTGTTACTCTTACCTTTAAACAAAGGTACTATCACGGCATCCTTGAAATCTTGTGGCATCACTTCGTGCTCCCAGAAGGAGTGAACCTACTGAAGCAGTGCAAGTTCCATCGCCGACCAGCCATTCTTCAGGGTCTCGCCTGGTAATCCATCTTCATCTGCAGCCTTCCCGTTGTGAAGGTGACCGATCGCTCCCTGCAAGTCTAGTGAATCAAGAGCGAGAGCAAGAGAGCGCTTGATGGCCTGTTGCGGTAGGCTGCTCACGGTCACCTACTCAATGGTAGCAGGACGATTAAGTAGGCTACCAAATTGTTCGCGCCAGACCTTCATGATGTCCTCTGGCTGGGAACACGAACAGCCGGTGTCTGCATCTGCCAGTGCTTTAGTAGACTGGATCGATGGACCGGAGTCTGCTTCGACCAAATCGTAGCACTCCTTAGGTTGTCAATGATCTGCGAAGCCCTGCATCTACTCGCCCCGTTTAATTCATCAGTTTTTCTTGATTCTGCGAACACGCTTGGTTAGTTGACGGGGGATACTCTGGTGCGTCGCCTTCTTCGCTTCATTGCTCGGGTCCACTGTGGTGGTAGCGAACGCAACATCATGACCACCGACATTAGAAACATACGACGCAAGCTGAATTCTACGATGGCAAGTGAGTTCTCTGTTTAACGTCCGCTGCTGGACGTCAGAAAACCCCCCAAAAATGTTGTCAATGATTGATTAGGAGTGTGTCTTTTGTACGGACAAACATGAGGGTAATAGATACACACAGACGAAAAAGATCATTTCACATCGTCGGACATGTTCCACATGTAGTTAATGCGGATGCCACACACCGTAAATAGGCACAAATTTCCTGATACTCCCCAAGCTTGAAATTACATCCATTTTCAGTTGCCAGTACCACGAGTCAGCAGTCTCGTAATGTATAGGTGCGTTCTTGGCGAGAGGCATATCTCCTTAAGTGGAGTGCATTAAATTTTTCGGGGAAGAATGGTTGAACACGGCAGTAAGGAAGCTTGTCGTGAACAGAATGGCCGTGCAAATGAGGGTGACCCGTGTCGTGTTTAATTACGATACCATGTTTCATTTTTTATGTACCTGATGCTAAGCAGGTGCAGTGGATGACAACTGTTGGCAACGTTTGATGGAAGACGAGCTTCTTTCGCAGTTTAACTTCGTTCGTAGCGTGTGGCAACTAGATGGAGCAGATATTTGTGTTTGAGCATGGGGTACCGCTTGACTTCGTTCACAGTGCAGGACAATTAGTTTGTGAAATTTGTATTAAGGGTTGTACAATTGGGTTTGCCTGCATTTCTTCTTTACGCCTTTGGAATTTCAAAGCAAACATTTCCAACGACAGAATCTGATGATTTTGAAAATTGAAACACGCCACAAAATTAGAACAATCGTGGTAGCCTAAAAACCGCAATTACCTTAAATATCACACAAAGGTTTCTGGTTTGCCAACAGGATAGAGAGTTTTGGACAGTATTACAATAACTGTATTAATAATACAATCGACTGTTACATTCATTTCTCTCTTACTTGCCTCCAATTTCATTTCAAGTTTTGCGGATTCAGTCGTTCAATTTCCTGACGATGCGCGTGAGGTGCCATTTGCGCCCTAAATTACCTGAAGTGGAAGAAGCGGGATTCACACACAAAGACAAAAAATGGACAACACATAAACACCACCTCATGATGTTAGCATTAAAACAGCGAAAATTAACTCAAGGAGATCACAACCTGGTCGAAGAATGAGTCGTGGAAAAACTCAGTAAGGCGTGTAACAGATCTTTACTGAATCAAAAGTGAAAAATTCGTGAAAAGTACGTTGCGAACGTCTAAGCGTGACTTCAAATCAGACCATGATTATGATGATTGTCCAACTTACGTCACTATTTTGCATAAGTCGTTGTCAGCATGAGGATAAATAGTACAATACAACATAATTAGTCTCTTATAGCATCCCGAAGTTTTGTGAATCGCAAATTTGACCTCATGTACTTCTTCTTCCCTGCAACCCAATAGTCTTAATGATTGTTTTTTCAACTCTCAGGTCTGGTAATCGGAACATTTCAGGGATGCAATTAGGCAATTATCCTTTTCACCGGATTCGCCTTGAAGGTCGTTCAAAAGGCAAAACGGTCCTTTTGGCGCGAATACTCGATTTTTAAATATTTCATGAAATTTTAAAATCGGAATTTCAGGAAAAGTACTCACAGTACATCAATTGTAAATAAGCGGCGTTAGTGGAAAAATTGGAATGCATCGATTAAGTCCCAAAAGTATCAGCTTGGTGATGAAAAAACTTTCCACCATTTTTGCCAAAACAACCCGTTATTGACGTCAGCTCACTTTTTAAGTATTATAAATGCAATCATTGCCATTTTCGAGATGAAATACGTCATCCTAATACCTGAGAGTGCTTAATTTTACGGTGTTTTGAAGATATGGTCGAAATAGAAATATACGACCATATTGTGTTTGCTTTGCA
>JTDE01005270.1:26474-46693 GCA_014338405.1 Paragonimus skrjabini miyazakii
GTGAATGCATACTGCATACCAAGACATTCTTTATTGGCCAGGTCAGCGGGATCATCCTCTGAATGGATCAGAAGCAGCAATGTTTTATAATGAATCCAAGTATATTGGACTATATACAACTCTTAAGGTGGAGAACAGTTTACTACCGATAATGATACTTAACGGTAGTGGCAGTCCGTATGCGAGGAAGCAAGCAACAGTCGTCCCACACTGCTACAGGGATTCCCTTTGCACCACAAAACCTTATGTTCGTACGAGTTAAATAGCTGCTAATTATATTGAGATAGTGACCTAAATTGCTTCTTGGCAAACAAAAACGTCTTGGCTGCAATGATACAAAAAGTGCTATTAGCGGTCATCGTAAGACACGAGGTGGAATATAGAACGCGATAATTGCTCACAACACAATGGGAGGTCTGCGACAAAATTGAGAAAACGACGATCAACATAAACCATATACTTCGAGGGTGATGTCGAACATATATTGGGCCCATATGCCATTCGCATCATACCATGTTGAAGATCTATGGTCAGGGAACCGTGGAGTACAGGAATTGATAATTGGTGGTCTAAGAGTAGGATTTCAACATGGTGGAACATCGCGGAACATACAGATATGCTTCTGATATTGGTGACAACAACGACCAAACGTTGTTATGTTCACCGGATAAGTTGTGGCTGCAATAGTAAAGGGGAGTCAAATCACTGATGAACAGATCATCGGAAGATAACGGTAGGTTGTTCAGTTCAACGCTTGCGCATCTTCACCCTTTAGATTCTCACCTCGAAGGTTCCCCGGTGTGATGAATTGTATAAACAGAAAATATCGAACATATGTCCGAGTCAGCCGGTTGCAGTATACATATTACACTTTCATTCTATCGCCAATGTAGGAACCTGGTTGTTCGCCAAGTACCAATTCACAGTCATACCTGCAAAGAGAAATCCCGCGAAACAACCCGTCGAACTGGTCTCCACCTTAAGAGTTGTATATAGTACAATATACTTGGATTCATTATAAAACATTGCTGCTTCTGATCCATTCAGAGGATGATCCCGCTGACCTGGCCAATAAAGAATGTCTTGGTATGCAGTATGCATTCACATTAGTAGCTGCATCAGCCTGATTCACATGAACTATGATAAACGTCTGTCTGTGCAGTATTGGTTCACATTAGTAGCTGCTTGAACCTGATCAACTTGAGCTATGAAGAACGTCTGAGTATGCAGTACAGGTTCACATTAATAGATACTTCAACCTCATTCAATTAAGCTGTGAATAACGCTTGCGCATGCAGTAGACGTTCACACCAGTAGCAGCTCCACCCGATTGACTTAAACTATCAACAACGTGTTAAAATGCACTATGTGTACCAAACAGTAACTGCTTCAACCTGATTCAATTGAGCTATGAGTTACGTCTGAGTAGGCATACATACTAGTAGATGCTTCGACCTCGTTTACTTGAGCTATGAAGAACGTCTCAGCTTGCAGAATACGATCACACTAGAAGTTACTCCACCCGATTGACTTAGACTATGAACAACGTCTCAGACTACAGGATGCGTTCACGCCTGTAAATGCTTCAAATTGATTCACTTAAGCTAAGAAGAACGCCTGCATACGCAGTATACGTTCACACTAGTAGGTGTTCCAATCTCATTCACTGAAGCTATGAATAACGTCTATATACGCGGTATACGATCACACTTGAGGCTTCTCCACCCGATTGACCTAGACTATGAACAACGTCTCAGACTACAGGATGTGTTCACGCTTGTAGATGCTTCAACTTGATTCACTTAAGCTATGAAGAACGGCTCAGCATGCAGTATACGATCACACTAGCAGATGCTCCACTTTAGTGCGTACGTGCACTAAGTTAACGTTCCCTTAAGGATACGCAATAATACCAGACGCGAAATAAAAATACAGGTAATTGTGGAGACCGCAAATATATTATACGAAAGTTACAGATGATCTCGAACAGCGCTAAACGACACCGATACGCGAAGTAGCTGGGGAGACTGAGGATCCGACCGTCGAGCGCGCGAGCAAGCCGGAAGAAAGTGTGTGGCGTCCTTGACGCGCATAGGCCGACAAGCATACAAACAAACAAACGCGATCGCAAGCCTCAAGCGGACGACAAGCAAAGGTCATTAAGGTCCTATGTACAATGTGAGCTAAGATTTTAGGAAGGATTTTACACATCGTACAGCAGACAGACCGGGGAATCTCCAGGTCACTACACCCGCCGATTGACTTAGACTATGAACAACGTCTCAGACTACAGGATGCGTTCACGCTTGTAGATGCTTCAACTTGGTTCACTTAAGCTATGTAAAACGTTTGTGTTTGCATTATAGGGTGACACTAATAGTTGTTTCAACTTCAATCAATTAAGCTATGAATAACGCCTGCGTATGCAGTATACGTTCACACCAGTAGCTGCTCCACCCGATTGACTTAATTTATCATCAGCATCTGAGTATGCAGTATATGTTCACACTACTAGCTGCTCCTTCCGAATCACATTTACCATGAACAATTTGAAGAACAAACGCATGCGGGAAGTGATGAAAAATCTGTATTTAAAGTGCTTGCGGTACATGGTTATCATCATCTTCGATTCCATTGATTGCCATATTGATTGGACGTTTTCTGCACCGCAATAGATACTTGGTGTTCTAAACATCGTAGTGTGACTGGCTGACAGGTATACCTCCCGGTGATCGGCAGGCAGCTTGATTTAGTCTGTTTCCGCATATTGTTCCGTATGAACGCCACGCGCCACCAATCTAGTCAGAAACAATCCAGTATGATGAATAGAATTTGCTTCTGAAGATTCTAGATGATAGAATGGGACATGGTGCCCTTTTCTTACGCCGATCCATATACACCGAAGATGGAAACAACCATATGATAGCGTCTTTTCCAATCATTTCCAACAGCAACGTTTCATCGACCAGTATCTACCTGAAATCTTGCAAACAAAGGAAAATAGTATAAACATCGTACAGGAAATGAAACTGGAAATGTTGTCAGACATGTTTCACCATCAAATGTGTTGGTATTCTTGTTGAAGTGCAAAGCAAACACAATATGGTCGTATATTTCTATTTCGACCATATCTTCAAAACACCGTAAAATTAAGCACTCTCAGGTATTAGGATGACGTATTTCATCTCGAAAATGGCAATGATTGCATTTATAATACTTAAAAAGTGAGCTGACGTCAATAACGGGTTGTTTTGGCAAAAATGGTGGAAAGTTTTTTCATCACCAAGCTGATACTTTTGGGACTTAATCGATGCATTCCAATTTTTCCACTAACGCCGCTTATTTACAATTGATGTACTGTGAGTACTTTTCCTGAAATTCCGATTTTAAAATTTCATGAAATATTTAAAAATCGAGTATTCGCGCCAAAAGGACCGTTTTGCCTTTTGAACGACCTTCAAGGCGAATCCCGTGAAACGAATTATTGCATGCAATTACATCATATAGGCCAATTTTTGTCATTGAACCTCCCTGTACTAATCCGTCGACGAGGTTGGAAAACAACCTTTGCAGCGTTTCGTAAACTATTTTCTATTTCAATATTATCATTGTTATTCACGCTTTACTTTCCTAAACTTCACATAGGGAACCGATGTTTAAACCCAACCTAATCGAACTAATCATTAATCGATGAATTCAAATCATAGTTCTCGCTTCGCGAGCCTTGCGTTCGGTGTCGTTGGTGCACAGAATTCTAGAGAGTTAGAAGCTAACGGAAATAACCGACCATTGCGGCAGATTTCTACTTTTACCACCTTTTTGTTCTCGTATTCCCACCCAAATTTTCTGCGATGTTTACATCCACTATATATGCAGTGTGAAATTGCGGATAGCTAAAAATCGGCCGAATGATGGGACCAGGAATGAGGAACATTTTGGTGTTTAGACAGTCAAAGTGAGGTAGTTCATTGATGCTAATAGCCATCGTCAAGCCGTCACGGTCCTCAAGCTCGTACTGTTGAATTTTCCGCTACCGGTCCAAATTCACATCGAGTTACACGGAATCTGGCGGTCTAATAATAGCCCCTTCCATTATTCAAATGCCGAGAAGATAATCTATCTTCAAAACGGCTAATGGGAAGGGGCTCGTAAAAACTGGGTTTACTACGGTATCATTTCAATTAACGTTAGGAAATGGAATAAACAATATGCCCGTACGATAAAATGGACAAATGTGCGCCGCTCAGTGATAGAGAATATTAAGACGGAGTTGATTTCCCTCAGGCAAATTGTCACTGATTGCGTCAGAGCAACACGACTGTTTACGCATTGAAAAGTGACAAAAATTACAAGTTTCTTAGGAAAAAATTGTGAGGAAAATGTTTAGTCTTGGCACTGAGAATATTTTTGGGTTCAGATTGGATAACAGAAAGAGAACTGGTAGCAGCAGCTGAAATTATAATGAAGATGGTGGATGATGTTTATTTGAGGAAGATAATGAAACGTAGGGTCAAGTTTTGGCACCAGTTAGTGCAGTTACAGCAACCCCTAAAGTGAGCCGACACAACTTGAAAAATAAACACGCTGAAATTGTGCGCGTTTTTCAGGCAAATGCATAGTCAATTTCGCGAGCACCACTTCTTGATGGGCGTTCGTTTACAGGAGGATTTTGGAGCGTTACAAACAGTTCTCAGATCTAGATTTAAAGCACAACCGGGAGTCTCACCAATGAGATAAACAACCTCAGATCGACGACCGCGGGGGACTTGGCTTAAGCTAAGAAACCAGCTCAGCGTATCAAGGATGAATGAGTCTTTTGGAGTAGTACTCGCTATGAAACTCGAACTATAAATGGTTTGCAGAACTCAAATGATCCATTCAGGTCAGACATATCTGATCAACAGAGGCTAACCTGGTAGCAGACACTCACCCACCAGTTTCCTGGACGAATCGAACGAATGTGTCAGTACAAATCACTTCGACGGTGCGTTCGAGGACGAACGTACGTTAATGACGCAACTGTTTTTCTTGGGTTAACGGCGAGAGCGCTTTATGACTAACTTCTACTAGTGGCTTCGAACACATAGAGGGTGAACAGTTTGGAAGAGCGTCATGCTTGTATCACCATCGTTCTCAGTGTTTTAAGAGTCATTAAGAGATCAACTCTCGGTAATCTGCACTCCCATCAAGTAGATCCAGTATGGTCATTCGCTCTTCGTTCAATACGGTGTTCAAACCTCCCACTATCTTGGTAGCCAGTCACTGAGCAGCTTCAATTAAGGCAACATCCCTTCTCATTTGTGGGGCGTATGCTTGGATACTGACTTTCGACAGTAGTCTAACGAACGCGTTAAAGAGGAGAATAAAGTACGCTACTGGAAATCTTTGAAGTGCTCTATTTGGCATGATCAATCGCATGTTAACATTTTGGGCGGAGTTGAAGTATTAGCGCCGAACTTAAAGTCAGTTTTCATTGTTGTGTCAAAATCCTTTCAAGAGTTGACTGCAGATGGCGCAACGTTCGATGAGCGGCACTTCCTGGAGCCCCATCGTTCAATGTGTACGTTTTCATATTTCGCCGTGGCAGTCAAGTACGCGTTCCCCAGCAGGGCAGGGCATCCAAGCTCGCCTGAAATGTGCTCGTGATTTCCAAACCCGCCATACCTTCGTGTTCTCCATGTACGTCAGAATTTGAGAATCATTGCTCTCCTTAGGGGCGGTCCTCTAGGGAGACTAAATGTAGTAGTAGGCACGGTATGGAGCCCTAGGAGACCCAAGATGGTGCTCAAAATGGCGCCCATCTTTCCCCATTGACTGAAGCTGTGTACCTCCGATTCGTTGAGTAATGCTACAACCATAACCTTACTGGCCTCCCCAGAGGCAAACCTTGCATTTTCTGTAAGAGAGTATGATGAATCACTTTGTCGAACTCCCAGATCTACTATATGAATATGGCGTCCACCGGAATAAACCATACGTCTCTCGTGTGAAAGAACCCCTTGCGGCTAATAAGTTTATCAGTTACTGCTTCTAGGGACATTTGTTTCCGTGTCACTAGGCATCATGCATTTATGCGCTTTCGTATGCAGCCGCTCAGAATGCTTTCCGTGACCTTGAAGGCACGTGGCAGTGGAGCCCGTGAGCAAAATTTGCCAGCATCAGTACGGTTGCTACCTTGTGCATCGTGGCGAGACAACGCCATGTTTCCAGGGTTTCTGAGCTTGGTCGGCTGAACAGGGATGCTGAAGCTGATAGACGAGCAGTTTTTCTGGAGCAACTGTTTAATTATCGAGCATCGATGAGGGCATTTCCTTCAGACTTGGTTGCTTATCTACCCTTAAGTAAAGTTGTTTGCTTCTTACTGTATTACTACCGGTGCCGGGCATAGCCTTGCCGGTTTGGTTGTCACTATACTTCATACGCATGAGTTTCTCTTCCGGGTCGCTACCAAATGCTGCATCAAACTGAACGCGGGGAAGATCTGTCGTTTCAGATTAGTACATCAAGAGTGCGTCTGGGCCGTTGAGACTAGATAAAGCAGTTGCAGATTTGGTTGAAGGTGCCGTATTACTTAAGAGCTTCTAGGATTAGCCGACGAGCGACTGTTGTTATATCGCTTCTGACGATTTAGGGTAATTCACTCAGAAACGCGTATTCCAAAATTTCAAAACGCTTACTCAGGCATTCGGGTTAACTGGACTATCTTCCAATTCCAAAAAACGTCAGAAAAGGCGATCGAAAGAATTGGAATTTACACGGTAATGTTTAATAAAATTACAACAAAGGCACTATCTCACCCTGAATTAAAGTCTACCGGTTACACAAATTATCCAGCAAGGGAGTTCAAAATGGGGCAACTAAGCCCGCGTTCACAAACAGCTACCAGTTAACGGGAAATGACCTCATTAAAACAATCTGGTACAGGTGAAGATGAGAACGTGCCAACATCTAGCAGGAAGTTTTAGCAGATAGACAACGATAGTTGTAAGAAAAAAAATTAAACATTTCATGTGCGATTATGGTACAAAATGCGTTATGATCGTTTACTGCATACAGCAAAAAGAAATAAAGGCAGATTAAGGATAGGGTTTCTATAACCAAATCAAACACACCTCTACGGATTCATCGTTCCGCATAATACCAGACGAAAAACGACAAACATACCAGACAAACTTCAACGAATTCAACAACTGTGTTTAGGTGAGCTGATAGTCTAGTCGGTCAAACCTCAGAGCTGTTACACACTTGTGGTGAACGCTTTGGTACGCCGGGCTAGAGGTTTCATCTTCCGCAAATAGGAAGGTGTTCCATATTGACTTCGTTTCTTGCGTTCGCTCCTCGATTGATGTTATCAGCCAGGACTTTGAGTGAGCTGAACGAGTAGGATAAAGCATAATATTCGCAACAATTGCAGCGTAGATGTGCGATTGCAAGTTCTCCAATTGAACATTCACCAGGCAAGATTCATTTGTCGATGGCCGGCTTATGTTGCGAAATTACTGCTCCATTATTTTCAGCGTCACGTTTTCGAAAGTTACGTCGTGTCACCTTTAGGGGACTTAAAAGGAAAATGTCACGGATAGAGCCAAATGTATCGTCTCATGGTCAATTGCACCAACGGGAGCATCACCTTCGGTCAGATGAACATATGTCATTCGCTGGTCACCAAGATCAATGAATCGTTCGTTAACGATTCAAGTTCACAACGAGTTACGCGTAATCTGTTGATCCAAAAATGCCTTTCTCAATATTCAACGGCAGAAAAGATAATCTACCATCGAAACGGTTAATAAGAAGACGCTCGTGAAAACCGGATTTAGTACGGTACTACTTGAATCTATGTACATAAAAATTAAATCTCTCTTCAAATGTGAAAAATCTTCAGAAATTGGATAAAAAATGTGCCTGGACAACAAATCTGATAACTAGGCAACGCTCAGTAATGGTAGACGATAAAATGGAATCGAGTTCACTCAAACAAATGGTAATTGGTTGGGTTGGAGCAAAATGACTGTTCACGCATAGAGAAATGGCAAGAAGTGTAGGCTACTCAAGAAAGAATCTGGAATAAGAATGTCTTATTTTAACATCAAGAAATATACAGGGCTCAAACCGAAAATAGTGATGGAATCGGTTACAATATCTGGTGTAAGAACAAAAATGGTTACTACTGTTTATTCTCAGAGAATATAATGAAAAATAGGGCCACCCTTCAACACTAATCAAGCAAAGCACAGCAATCTCAAAAGGATGCAACAGACCCCAGCAGGATATACGACGATTTCGGGCCGGATGATCCGTGCTCCTCTCGCCGGTTAACATTCGCACTGGAGTCAATTTCTAATACAAGTCGTGGAATTCTATGCCGTCAGAGTAGGAAGTTCGTTCAGTGGGAGAGGCGACCTTTGTAAGTTTTAAGGCTTTAATTGTGAGAACCCGACCTTCATTGGCAGTCGTCTTTCGAAATGCACTATATATGCTCCCGTTCCAACCTATGTTTGCAGTGGGTGCCTGCAGATTATTTCAAACACGGAGCAACAGGAATCCAAGGTATCTATGACCAACCACAATGATTCATGGAGCGCCGGCAGTGCGGCGTCCGAGGTCAGTGAAGCACGTTGGTCTGTGCAGGTAGGAGTTGCAACACGACCACTCTCGCCGGACATGCGGTCGTTTGATAGTAAAGTACACCTGGAGATGTCCAGCTCCTGGTCAAGTATGACAAGATTAAGCCAGATTCCACACTTATTATTTTGAGCAGCGTCAACTGTGCTAGCTGATTGAGCTCTTGAATCTTGTTCCACAAAGCTAAGCCGTTCGTAACTATGCACCACCGACCGAGTAAACGTAGGCGCTTTTGCCCTGCGGCACTCACTCATTAAATGCGTTTTTTGGGAGTATCTCGATTTCAGCCGACACAAGCGTGGTCGGCTCCCTGAGGTTTGTTAGCTCTGTCAGTCGTAAAGTGATAGACGTGGGGGCTGCAGAAGTGAATAAACTTGCGAGTCTGCTGCCGTGGGCTAACTGCCACCTTTGTCGATGTGCAAGCCCTCGGGTCGGTCAACTCTGTAACCTGTACCACTTTAATTGACATGGAACTGGCTCCCATAACAGCGCTTGCGAGCCCCGATCTAGACCGGTCCAAATGCAGTCATAACCCGAAAGCGAGGCTGCTTTCCATGCGGTACCACTTACGAAACAGGGTTGCCAGCATATTTCTATCAAGAACCGTAACTGCCATTAATTCCGGGTCAGGAATGCACCTAAGTATTACAGGCTTTGGCCAACACTTGGTAGGCTAAGATTCACATCCTTGCACGCTCAAGTTTATTTTTCCCATAACGCATTTCCGTTTGGTTGCGTCGTGCGCATGGATGAGCAGGATGTCCCTGTTTTGTAGCTCCGGCACTCGGTACACAATCAGAGCGCAGGTCCGGTAGGAGCTGGGGGTTTACAGCTCACGGGCTCCCTTTCAACCCGTTTCCCTGATACTTTACTAAAAATCGGATTTAGGTCATATGCAAGTGATGTTCGAGTTTTGCGGTTGGTAAGCAGCCAATGATACATCTTGCATATTCTGAAGGTCGTCGAATAAGTCAGGGATCTCTATCTTGATTAGATCTTCGTAGCTTGCATAATGTCGGTGATCCGGGTGTGTGTAGTTCTACTTGTTTAAACACCTGATTACAGTGACTAAGGCTGTTCTCTTCTTTATGCGTCAACGAAGTGCTATCATTCTTAGGTATTTTAAAAATAATAAGACCGTGCCGCGCAGCTTAGTACCTTTGACTTGACTTGGGAGTGTTCGCACGTGATGTATACCTAACTACTGGCACTTGAGTCTGCAACTGGCGGCTTGACAACAGCAACTTCTTGAAGTCCGTAGACAAAGGCTCATGTTTCGCCATTTCTTCTCGTGTTTGACCGAAGTGAGCTAGCTGAGGAACCGTTGAGCACACTGTAAGAGGTCAAAAGTGACTTCCATTTTGGTACGTCCAGTGCAGGGTGCCTCTTAGGGTCTAGGAGTTTTGTGTGTAGATGCGCTCCTCTTTCTTCTTCTAAAAGATGTTGGCGTGAAGATTGCTTTATGGTCACTCCAGAAACATTGGAACAACGCCATCCGTCTCACAACGTACAGCGAACTCAAGCCTCGAAACCATGATCAGTAACGTCTTGTCCACTTTTGATGAATGGACACGATATAACCGATATAACCGAAGAGCGAATGTGGAGTTGCTCGCAGATAGCTGTAACGAGTTAGCTGGAAAGTCCGAACCGCGTTTACAGGGTACCCGGTTGTTACAAAAATTGTATACCATATCTCTGCTGCTACACTCTGCCATTTTCGGACTGTTCCCGCAAGCCAGCTTGACAGGGTAGGTCCCAAGTTTATGGACAACGATCTTCCTGAGATGACCAGTGCATTACCTCCCATTCATCTTTCACGACTGCCCGCTTGTCCATTGGATAATTTTACCACGTCTACAAAAATCCTTGCGATTCACCCCGGTGGCAAAATCAACATAGCACAACCAACGAGTCCATGTGGGCATGTTAGACTTGAAAATAACGAAACATGAATTTCTGGGAAGCTTGAGTTAAAGGAAAACGCCTAACGAATACCCCGACTGTCCACGGTGTTAATTACCGTCGTGTCGGAGTGTGCTTTGTGCAACATAACTAGGCAATTGTGCATGGAAACTGTGCAATTTCTGATTCACACATGCATAATTTACATATAGATAAGAACTGAGAGCCAGACCACTATCAGTGAAAAAACAGGCCAATCAAGGTAGGATGACAGTCCGAGGTTTGGTGGCAGAACTCGCTGAAAACAGATGCAAGCAGCGAAACGGAGGCTAGCTAGTAGTCTGATACCCCTGAAAGCTGCTGGGTTGTTGTGTGTTCTCGTGAGTTAGGATGGGCCGACGAAGGCAGATTAAATGAAGTCAGAACAAAACAGTCAGAAAACGAAAACTGGTAGATGCAAGCATTTCGTATTGACTCATCAGTACCAAATTTACAATAACATGATAATTTACAATAACATTTACAATAACATGATATAAAAAAACCGTTTCATGTTATTGTAAATTTGGTACTGATGAGTCAATACGAAATGCTTGCATCTACCAGTTTTCGTTTTCTGACTGTTTTGTTCAAACTTCTGAAGGGAATGAACTGTTTTAAATGAAGTCAGCTGAAGCTATGTCATACTCGTCGGGTTGATCAGTCCCATGTCTTCGCAGAGCATCTGATGATACTAAATAGTTCCATATGAATGTTACTGTTTTAGTGGTTCCTTGACTGGGCCTGTCTGCGGAAACACAAATAAATCTGTGCGACTTCCTTGCATGAAGTAAGACGACGATCAATGGACACGTTGTGCTTGCTTTCAACAACCGCATGTGATGTACTAGCCTGTTGGCATATTCCAGCGTGTCGATTGCAGAGTTGTGGTCGAATGAGATAAGTTGGTTGTAGTCTTAAAAGGCGATCCTGGACTATTGACAATGGGGTCTTACTGTCATCTCGGATTCATTTGCGGATGTAAAGTGGAACTAACGGTGAGGTTGCCTTCTAATCAACCCGTCGTCAAATAATTAATGAGATTTTCAGTTGATGATGAAAATGTTCTGTCAACCCACCCGATTTTGGATGATATTTTGTAGTTTGCTTGGTGCACTTCTAACAACTTCGTAGTTATGAAATCAGCATTTTCTTAAGTTGAGCACTGCAATCGGTTGCGATCGTCAGTAGGCTCTGAAAGCACGTGCTTGCAAAGAATGCGATTGACCATCAGAGTTCATGAATTCCATATTGTTATACCTTCTGGCCGGCGTTTTAATCGGTCTACACACTTGAGGAATTCAGCGCAAAACGCAAAAATGCGAGAAAAATTCAGCGCGACGCATGTGGACTTGCTCGAAAAAATATGAAAGATTGGATGGAGTACCTAATTGGCCATGTGTGAGATGATCGACTTTGGTGAGTTAAAGTGTGGGGTGACGACGGGCCCAACGACACACCTCACGATTCACGTTAGGCGAGATACACCAATCCGCAATGGGCCTCAACGACGTGTGTATTCACTAGTATGACAGACTGCGCAGTGCATCGAAGACTATTTCTCCCAAGGCCTGAGACACGATGGATCAGGGATATCCTACTGAGCCGCCACATACACTGACGCAAGTTTAACTCACGAACGGCACCTTAACAGTGCGCAAGGTAAGTACATTCTAGATTATCCTTGAGAGTAAGATCGGATTGCTGCAGTACGGTTTGAGAAGAAATCGAGTTGGCATGTGTAGACGTTGTGGGCAATCGTGATAAAGCATCCGCAGCAACGGTAGGATGATCTCAGCAGGATAACCCATTATGAGTAAATGGTCGCACATTCCTCTGGACATCTTTCAGTGGGCTTAGAAAGTGGTGGTGTGCCTTGTGGTTCACTTGAAGCGATTTATGCCCCACGTTGTAGATCTTTGATGCGCGAAATGTAGTAACAATGGAATGGTTGCTTATGGTATTTGCCACTAAATCTACCTCTCCTTACAATTGTTTTAGTATATTGTTTACAATGAGATAAACAACTGCGTCCCAGTGATAAATACCTGAGTTACTCCACTCGGGGTTTTACTGCTACTACATCAAAACTAGCTCTGGGGAACTGTAAGGTCAAATACTTCATTTCCGTATCTCTGGAACCACCACGTTGTCTCTGGAAGTTATGTAGCAGATAACTGAGTATGCGCGATATCGCAAGAGGTTATAAACCATTTCGGCGAATTTTTCAAGTTTTGCGGCCTGAGGCAGCGCCTTGTGGAACTAAAACCTTGCCTAAGGAACCGTCAAATAAACTGACATGTGATGAAGGCGTGTTTAAAACATTCGGTCTTCCAAAGACAGTTTTTAAATCATGCCCGCTAGACAGCTTTTCACCGAAAATTAGCTTTTGATGACCAAAGGCAGTCCGCCTAGCGACCCGTAATCGGGGATTCACAAAGGATTGAGGGTTAAGACTCTGAAGCTGCCTGCAATGAATTTGGGCTCGGTCAGTTATAACAGAAATGGAGCGAGTGGCAATTCTCCGTCGTCCAGATGTGGATTTGTTTTCTTACTGCAAACCGGGGAATATTCACTATGTAATCCAGATCCAGCAGCCAAACTGCCTCCAATGTTTTGTGGGCTAATAGTTGTGTGTTAGAAATTTTCCGCATGCATTATCCCGTGCTGCCTGCAATCTTTTCGCCTCCACGACTTACTAAGACAAATAAGCCTGGTGTACCAATATGACCAATAGTTGTCCGACTGACTTCCTATCACGAAGTTGCCCAATGGAACCTGTGAGAAAGCGAATGTGCGTATGAAGGGCACCCGAATTTGAGAGGTTCATGAAGTAGACGAACGTGAACAGTAGCTTCCGACGTCCAGTCATCATTCTTGAACTGCCCGCACTTACGAAACCTTTCTGTATGTTTTGGTTAAATAGCGCGACGATTATTCTGGTTTGCAAATGTTGCCCATGATTCGAGAAGTGGGTGTGCTGTATCCTCAGACTGTTTCATTTTAATATTCATTTTCACGTTGAGCATTTTTTCCTTCTTGCCAGATATTGATGTCACTGTCATGTTGCCTGCTTACCGCACAAACCGTTCACAAATTTTATCGGCAGACCTTACCTTCTGTTTCGGGCAACCCAGTCAGTTACTGGCATTACGTAGGCAACTACGTGACTAGTAAACGGTTTGATCTGGAACGCTTCAGACGAAAGTAGGAGCACGTGAAGTTGAAGTAGATGTGGCACTTGACTATGTTGTGAATATCGTTTGCATAGTTATATTATGATTTTGTGTTTGTATTCATGCCGCATGGCAATGTAGTCTACATCAAGGTTGGTGGGAAGAACTGTGTGATTCGCCGCCATAATTATCTTCATGGGGCTCTTCAGAACTTTGGAAAACATTCTGGATGAGCGCTTTAGATGTCTCTCGTGAGTAGGTAGACAGCTTGTGTAGAACAAGGTCTAGCGCTCAAGAACAGTAACAGCTGGATAAGCTTAAGAAACTTGCTTTAGTGTACAAGGCACCAAGTCACCGTTCGCACGTACTCAGTGGACAGACGCATTGTGTAAAAGGCCTTTAGGAATGGAGATTGAGTATATATTATGTGGAATGCAAAAATGGCCTGGTGCAATCCTGCAAATGTCTCCGATACGCTGAAATGGCTAGAAAGGTTAGAGGGTGGCCGTCACAAAGCAAGTGAACCCGAAATGCGCGGCTCCCAGCTTTGCGGTGCACATAGACTCTCCCTTGATATTACCATATTTTGTTCTTTTTATTATTCGGTTGATTGGTCTACCACGAAATTGGTGAGCCAGCCTATTTATTCCGAACAGTTCCTTATCCAATTTTTGATATTAGCAATGCCTGATGACACCATGGACATTGCCAGTTAAGCCGACTACAGTGTTGCTTTAAAATTGTCCGAACTCCTCGACTGTGGTTCCACCAGATTGAGGCCGTCTTTACTACCAGGCGGATAACATCAGAGAAAATAAGATTATCATACGTGGTGCAATCTCTTTCCTTTGATGTCGCGGCAAAAGTGGAAGATCTGCTGGAATCAGTCTCGTTCGATTTCTCCTATACTATTTCAGTAGACGCTATCATAAAGCGGACTGGAAAGTCAGAAGCTAAACTGCTACATGACTTGTGATTTAGGCGACCAGCCCCCACCCCAACTATTGCATTATCTGAGAGGCCTTTGGGCTCGCGGAACCTCGATGAGGCCATCTTGAGGCAGTTGTGGGCGGAAAAGCCGCCGTCTGCGGTGCAACGCATTTTTTCGCCATGAATTGAGGATAGCTCGACTGAAAAATTGACAACTGTTGTAAATTGGTATACGGCCAACGAGAGCGTAAACAGAGAACAAAATAATGGTTAGTGGAACGGTAGATAGCGGAACGACATTCAGCTGTAATGAATGACTGACTACAAAGTATGCAGGATTAATACGTATCGTCTCGGCCAACCCGTCCACCCAATGATAACGAATGAACACAGAGAAAGGACAAGCCTCTGAACAGAGCCCCTTTATTTCACACAATCCGAAGAGAACACGGCCACAAACTAGACAACATCTAAAGAGTTTGTGACCAATCAGAAAACAAGGACAGAAGTGGACCAGACAAAGATCCAGTCAGTACAGTGATGTCCCAATTAAAGGACGAACGTGTAGGCTGAGTGTCAGAAATTTGCACAAAGCTGAGAACGCTCGCGAATGGCGGGGTGCGTTGGCGGGGTGCCGGAAGTTGACACAAAGGTTGAGAACATACGTGAAAGACAAAGCGACACATGACCGTGCCGACAATGAAGGTCACTTCAAAGAGTAATGAAATAGGCCTTTCCAAAGGCAAATGAAAACGGTATTATCGGTGAATTGGGTTAGTCCCCGACAGCAGCACTTGCGAAAACTATCCCTCACAACCGGTGTGCGCCGCAACCATAGCTGTCCACACGTCGTCCCCTTCGATCTCAACTACTTACGACGGCCTCAAACTTTTGATAGAGAAGATGTGCCATCGTATGGACAGTATGGACATGCAGATCAATGAACCGAAAAGGCATCCGCCCAGGAACCGTGCACGATCGGCACGATCTAACTCCCGCAGTCCACCAAGGCGGTGTTGGCAACACCAAAACTTCCGACGCAAATCAAAGGAGTGCACCCAACCGTGCACGTTCCAAACCCGCCAAGCGTCACCGTCAAACCGGCAAGTCAGCCAGTAACGGCGACGACTGTCGCTGGCCCGGCAGGTACTAGTCGCCTATTTTTCATCAGAGATCGACCGACCAGCTTGCGGTTCCTTATCGATACCGGAGCCGAGGTCAGCGTCATTCCACCGCAACCCAACGGTCGACCTCAGTCTGGCCAGTACACTTTACAGGCCGCAAATCGAATTCGCATGAAAACCTACGGGGAACGCTCTCTCACTATCGATCTTGGTCGCCGGCGATGTTTTCGATGGATATTCCTACTAGCTGACGTCCAAACGCCACTGATCGATGCTGACTTCCTGGCACATTTTAACCTTTCTGTTGATGTCGAGAGGCGTAAGCTAACTGACAACACCACTGCATGCACAGTAACCGGTGTCCAATGGACGGTCGCATCAATCGGCATCCCGCCCGCTCTTCCACCAACACCGTCTTTTGCAACACTGCTGAAAGAATTTCCTTCGCTAATTCGGCCGTGTTCACATACGGAGACGGTTAAACACAATGGGGTACATCATATTATAACACGTGGTCCTCCGATTTTCATCCGCCCCCGCCGTTTACATCCGGACAAACTCAAAATCGCCAAGGCTGAATTCGAACATATGCTTCAGTTAAGCAAAATTCGACATTCAAACGGCCCTTGGGTAACACCACTACACACGGTACCCAAAAAGTCTCCGGGTGACTGGTGACCTCACGGTGATTACCGTACCACCAGCAACCGTACACTCCCGGACAGGTACCCTATACAACATATCCACTACTTTTCTTTAGGACCCGCTGGCGCCACTAGGTTCTCTAAATTAGACATAGTACGCGCCTATTATCATATCCAAGATGCCAAAGAGAACATTTCGAAAACAGCCATTACAACACCTTTTGAATTTGTTCAGTTCAAAAGAAAGCCATTCAGACTCCGTAATGGGACTCAAACATTTCAGCGAATCATGGACGAAGTATTACGTGGACTCCCTTTGGCGTATGTTTACATCAACGATGTTTTGATCCCTAGCCGCTCAAACGAAGGGAACTTTTCTCATCTTCGTGCTGTTTTTAATCGTTTCGCGCAGTATGCTAATAAAATCAACATCGACAAACTTGCCTTCGGAGTTAACTCATTAGATTTCCTGGGGCATCGCATTGACCAAACCGGCATAACACCTCTGCCTGGTTCGACCTTTTCGATTCTCACTGTGATGACACAACTCTGACGATTTCTCGGCAAAATTAACTGTTATCGACGTTTCATCCCTCATTGCGCGGACATTTTAAAACCTAGGACAGACTTGGTCGACTCTAAACGTAAGTCAATCGAACTCCCACTCAAAACTAAAGCAGCCTTCTCAGCGGCAAAGGAAGCCCTACACCACGCCACTAAACTATGCTTCATCAATTGCGATCCAAATGCCCGTCACCTTCTCACCACGGATGCGTCAAACGCTGCCGTCGGCAAAGTTTTAGAACAATCCGTGAATTATGAATAACAACCCTTAGCATTTTTCTCCCAAAAGCTTCAACCAGAACAGAATAAATACAGCACCTTTAGACGTGAATTGCTGGCAATCTATTTGGCGATCCGTTATTTTTGACACCTTTTGGTAGGCCGGCACTTTGTCGTGCAAACCGACCACAAGCCGTTGACATTTGCTTTTCACGCCAAACCCGATCGGTACTCCCCGCATGAAATCAGACATTTGGACTATATCTTCGAATTCACCACGGACATCCGACACTTACATGGTGATGCTAACATCGTGGTTGATGCTTTATCACGTCCTGATGTCAACTCAGTCCAAGCGCCAACTTCCTTCAACTTGTGTAAAATGACTACTGCCCAACAATGCAGTGAAGAGATGAAGAACGTTTGCATCTGTAAGACTTCGGAACTATCTACCACCCCCTGCCGACGCAACCTGGTGACATTCTATGCGGTACTTCAACGACTTATCCTAGATCGTTTGTCCCACTTTCATCTCGTCGCACTGTTTTTAATCATTTCCACCGTTTATGTCATCCCGGAAAACGCGGCACATTGGAGCTGATCGCACAGCGTTTTGTTTGGCCCTCTATGAACAAATGTATTCGCCTCTGGTCACAATAATGTATGGAGTGCCAAAGCAGTAAAGTGCACACGCATACGATTACCACACCTGGCCCATTCTACCAGTCAGACGCTCGTTTTTCCCATATACACCTTGACATCGTTGGCCCACTACCACCCTCCAACGATTGTAGGTATATATTAACCGCAATCAACCGTTTCACCCGTTGGCCTTTAGCTGTGCCTATTAGAGATGTTTCTGCGGAGACAGTCGCCAGAACCTTCTTGGAACACTGGATCGCTAATTATGGTGTACCATTTACAATCACTACGGATCGAGGCACCCAGTTCCAGTCCACCCTTTTTCGCAACTTCACGGAGTTACTAGGTTGTTTGCACATTCGAACGATGGCGTACCATCCTTGCGCTGGTGGTTTAGTCGAGCGTTTTCGCCGACAACTAAAAGCCTCGAGAACCGCGCAGTCAAACGCAACGAAGTGGAGCGAACGTCTACCACTCATTCTCCTCGGAATCCGGTCTACCGTTAAAGAGGACATCGGCTGTTCTACCTCTGAATTAGTTTATGGTACAAACTTGCACTATCCTGGAGAACTGGTTCAACCCTTGAGTCTCTCAGATTCAGGTACGGATTATATTTCACGTTTACGACAACACCTGTCCAGCTTTCTTTTCTCACTGCCTCGTCAACATTGGTGCCGTGAACACAAATCTCCGGATTTGTTCCCATGTAACTTTCTGTTCGTGCGCCAAGACGCCACCAGGAAACCACTACAATCACGATACCTCGGCCTCTTTAAGGTGGTTAAGCGTGATGAAAGATTCTTCATTGTTGATAGGTCCAGACGAAGCGAAACCGTATTCACTGATCGTTTAACACAGGCTTACACAGAAAAGGATTTCGACCCACCTGACCCAGTGCTGGCTGAAATCATCTCCTCCCTAGCCCCGACAGTATCACATCCACCTGCAGCCCAGCCCCCTCGTTCTCGTGAGCAACGCACTACACGTAGAGTGCGGTCCGTACACTGGCCAAAACACCTGACAGATTACAATACGTGATATGACCATCGAGCGTTTGGTTTGTTTTCTCTTCACTGCCGTTCTTTCAACCTGTTTTTAACCGACGAACGCTCTGATGTGGGAGTTCTGTATTGTCCAAAATTAACAGATATTTCATAATTCATTTTGATACATTTTGTATATATCGTTTTATTAACGTCTTCTGTACACTTATTTGAAACCCTCACCATCACTTTTTGCATTGCACCGTCAACACGAATAAACGGGGATTGCTGTGCATCATCTTTGTCTTCTTCATTCGTGCGGAATTTTGGGCCGCTAAAATGATTGGACGGCAAAATATTTCAGCTCCCCGCATTAGCTGATCTATCAACGCTCAACGTTCATCATCTCGTGCCGCTTGTGCAATTATCTATCGGTCGTCTAACGAATCTCATCTCTGACGCTGCCCTTCTTCCTTATGGTGGTCTAATCAACCCAGTGGACGTTGACCTATCTTTGAGTCGTTCCTAGTTCACTGATGCATCTTCCGTTTAATCTGTACGTCTACTTTTTGGCCTATTCGTTACTGTTTTAATACTCCCTTGATATTATCATATTTTGGTCATTTTTACCATTTAATTGTTTAGTCCACTAGAAGATCGATACAGTATAGTTTCATCAAGATGTCAGCGATCGTGAAGTTCCTGTGGAAAGGTCTCTAATGATCTAAATTGTCCCGAAAGCTTTGACTGAAAACTGCAATCATACTTTCGTTGGCTTTGCGAAGATTCGACACGTCTGGGCGACCTGAACGCTGTGGCTCGGACAGTTTTATGAAGACCCTAACATAAACGTTCCTGATAGGGTAGATTTCACATATGCGATGTTGTACAAAGAAAAAGAGCAATAGCAAAATAATTTTGGAGCAATTCTCCTGAGCGCTATTTCTTCGTAAAATAATTTGTATCCGGTCGCACTATGGAGTAACATGCCGATCGATCACAGTGTTCTACTGAGTAGTGCATTACAAACCGAAATACGTGTTGATACCGGGCGTCTGGTGGTTGTTCGAGCAACGCTTAATCTACTCGCAACGTTTGTCAATAGGCTGGGTCTAGAATAGTCGTGTCTGTAAGCAACGAGCGTCCATAAATTCTGAGCCTGCTGGGAAACCAGTACACGGAAACAAGTTTTCAAAAGTAAACGATACCAACGTTCGCGAAAGATGTGATTTGTCGCGCGCGTAAATTAAATGGTCGTGTCATTCTCTGTAAGAAAGGTTCGTAATCACTACCAAGAAGATTTCGGCTGTTAGAGGAAGGAGGATCAACGAGGAGGGAATAAATAAAAACGCGTAACGTGGCCATTAA
>JTDE01005272.1:4558-38030 GCA_014338405.1 Paragonimus skrjabini miyazakii
GATACATAGTGGGTTATGAGACCATGTTCAACTAGCGGTAGTATTCTAGCAAAATTCTAAGGCGATCAACTTTGCTTTGTGTCGTGGAACAAAACAAAATTTGCTCCACTACTCTCCTATGTCCATTAAGTAATGTAATATTGGTTTCACTTTCAAAATAACTCACGTCTGATTCCAGCTTTTTCATCGTACTAGACGTGTCCGTCAGTCTCTTTAGAAAAATGGACTACATACGAGTTTCGCTCTTGTCAGAGCTCGTCAGTAGCTCATATTCTAACCACGACCTGAGTTTGAACTTTGACCACGTTGTAATGACAACTGAGTTACCACTGAGTCAATAGCCATACATTGTGCATAACTAAATTATTATATACAAACGCTAAGGCACATTCGCTTTTGAGTAATGATCAGATCTCTCGCTCGCCTCGAGATGAGATACAGTGAGTGTCCATTTAAATCCAATCGCGAATCCCGCTATTGGACTTCATGAGTCAGGTTAAAGTCTCCGATTATACTAAACCTAATGAACAGCAATTGAAATTACTGGTGAGTTGTATTTGAACGCTTTCAATTCAATCTGAATGCGAATTCTACGATCAGATGTGAGTGATGTTCAAATTGAAATGATTAAATTCTTCAACTACTCATCAGAAACTATAAGCATTGTTTTTAACTCAAAACTCTCTGAATAAGATCACTCAGCATTTTACTGAACTCAGACTAAGCACAATGGCGAAGAATCTGGGCTTCGGCTAGATTTGAACCAATGTTAAAATCAGTATACCTAGGCAAACATCAGGCGCTGTATTGGCTGACCTACAAAACCATGCCTGAGACTCAGACATTTTATACTTGTACTCAGTTGCTCACCCAACCAGCCGAACCCCAACTTTTTTACTGTTGGGTCTTTTCTAACTTATGAAATCTGCCATGCTAACTTCACTGAGCTATTTACAAGTTCGAAATCACACATAACTTTCTGGACGAAAACACCAAATCAAAGCAGTTTTTTATCTAATGCTATATTATTTCTTCATTTTATGCTTATTACTAAATATGGTTTTCCTCCCTCTTATTGTAAAATACGAAAACAGGAATGTAAGTACTAAGCAATTTCGTCATTTCATTAATCCATTAGGACGCTCAGGGATGACATTGTTTAACGGCCCTGTTTAAAGCACCATATTAAACAGACTAAACATATTTGTTTGTGTATGTATCCACTTTCCTTCAGAACTTATCGTGTACTTGCCAACAACGGATAAATCAAATATGTTATTGTTTGATCCGGTCATATGTGACTGTATACCTATGTGATTCGAAATAACATTCAGTGATCGACAGAATAAATGCCACTCACTCTGTGTGTCAGGTAACTAACTGCATGGTAATTATTCACATATTACCTATCGGTATCCACTGCGAAATACTTTTGGTACGATAGTGTGATAGAGCTACTTTTGTTAAGCTATCTATGTATTTCGGTCGAACGATCTGCCTAACACAGTTTGCCTGAATGGTTGGCATTTTACTCCGGTACGCATTAAGGTATACGAGTAAGCGATTGCCATGTCCATATTTGCGTTTTGTTAGGACGGTCGGCCTAAGCAAACAGTTACACTTGTGTGCTTTTCGCAACTCCACTAACTAATGGTGGTCTTTTTTTCTGGCACACACACACACATAGTCAAAATGCTCGGTTCTTATCAAATGCACCCGACCTGATTAACATATGCTGACGGTAATACAAATATGCATTATCGACAGGGTGTTCTAATTATTTAATACACATTTTAGACATTTGGCGCTCAAACATTGGCAGTAAAAGTTGTACCATCATTAGATTAGACGATAAATCATAAAATTCATTTTTTGCGAAGTTTTCACAAAAGATTAATAGCCGATGAATAGAGAAATTTCGGTACCACATCTACACCAAGAAACAAGTTGCTCACTGAACACCACCTTTAGTTTCGCACGCCAGAAAGTTTCTGTAATGACAGTTCTTGTAAGCTATCAGCTGAATCATAGTTTAACGGATGAAGATAATTGGTGATTTGAATTCCGCCGAGTTTTAAGTAAGACACGGTATCTGTACCAAGGCAAGCTCCGAGAAGCAGGTGTTGGATACATCTTCCACTCAATAGGTTACCTGATAGATGCTACTGGTTACCATAATACATATTTAGCAGTAGCTGACTGCATCGATACTCTGATGATAGACGAACCGTACGATATGCGGGAGTCTTCGAACCCTATGGCAACGTCACAGTTATTTGGAACAGCGAGCCCCTATATCACATGTGTGCTAAACACCAGTTGGCTATTAGAACCATCCCATTCTAGTAGATATCACGACGTCCACTCATCTACGAGGTGGTCACCACGATCCGTTAGCGTATGCAGACGCGCTACGGCAAAGCATTTGTGTAGTACGTATCATGCGGATGGGGTCCGGCGCTGAATCTAGTTTGGAACATAGGCTGGTCAAGGGGATGTTTATTCATGTTTCTAACTCCAGTTAATGTAGATCGCCTGAATAGCAAGAAGACGATGACGGTACTTTAGCGAACGGTTACCGCTTACCTGTAAGACGCTCCCGTACCTCTTACATTTATTGTACTCGGTAACAACTGAAGGAGCCTTCAATCAGACCGTCTGGAGGACTAGAACCCATAAGAGCTTTCGAAGGTTCGCTGAATCACAGTTACCTAACCACGAATTCAGGTGCGCGGCACACAAACGAACTATATGTACTATAGGTTGTGGCGACGTTGCGACTATATTTGCAAACAGTAGTCAACAATAGCAGACTGCATGATTTATTGCCTAGCGAATTTCGCTGCATCTCATCAGGTACACACTATATTGTTCGTGTTTCTATGGCAGAGTCAAACAGTCAGCGCTGCAATCCAATGGCTATTCCCGTGAATTAATCGGGCAACACGGTTATCCTGATCATGCTGCATCAAGACCCCCAACAGTACCTATAAAGGTGATGATGTAGTAGAACAACTTAGTCGGTGACTTCGAACAACAGTCAGTCGGAAGTTATACGCGACCCCTGTCAAGATGTTGTATTCAGCCAACCGAATACCAATCACTCCGGTGAAAGTGCCACTAATTACGTATGTAAAATCTAACTGTATTAATTGTTTTCAATGTGGGTGCAAGTCGATCCACGTGGGCAGAACGAAACCAGAGCTGCATAGCTGAGCATGTTTAAGTTTTAGTTGAATGTGAGATAAAATAGGCCTTAGTGATTATTGTTCCACCACCACTGGGAAGTAAGTAGCCAACATCCCCGATTAAATGTCAGTTGGAGACCTCTAGACATATAGTCACCACTGCTCGTGTTTTGAAAATCAACTACGTGACCAGCAGTCGACGATTGCTTTAGTTCACTGAGGCTATTTTTATTTAAAATTGACAACCAATCCTCTGCCAACAGCAGGACATGGTCGTCAGTCCAAAAGTGCCGTTTTGAGTGAAGATTTCTGTTTCTCGAGAGTGCATGAATTGTGTTTATGTGTGATCAAGCAGTTCTAGCGTTGTTATGTAAAAACCAGCATTGCATTATGTACCTGATGAGGCGAAACGAACTTCTCCAGTAAATAAAGCGGGCAGTTGTTTTAAACCTTCTCAAACGATACGCTGGTTCGAGCTCGGTATAGTGGTGCGCTGGATAAAATCGGATTCTCGTCCCGGTGAAAATTCACACGAAAATCTCGGTCCGGAATAATATCGCGGCTGTCCCCGTATCCGCTCCCAAGACAAGCCAAAAGACTCGTACAAAAAAGACACCTTTGTTCCGCCCCAAAACGTGTGCGGCTAACGCGACAAGTACAAAGTATTTATAGGGCGTGTTATGACCACACATTCTCAAGACATCATAGAGAACATTTGCTGGAGAAAAGAGAGTTAGGATCGCAAATGTGCATGGCGGTATAAAAAGTCTCAACCGATTTGAGCAGTTCTGCTAAGTAAGACTGAGTAAATTGTTTTTTTTTCTTTCTCACGACGATGGGGCCTTGGGACGGTAACAGGGTGGGCGCCTTAACAGCAGTCTGCTATTTTTGATTTATGTCTACAAACCTATTTTCGGAAACAATTAGTCTAACACTATGATATGTCGTTGCGAAGACTGGGATTGCAAGTGCGCTGGTGATCACGAGTTGTTACATCATCAGATTACTGATAGTCCACCGCCATCGACGGGACGACGAGTGCTTTTGACGTAAATGGATCACGTCAGTTATACATCTTTTTCTCTCTTTAGATGAAACCCAATTACGAAAAATCTAGACTTCGGTTTTATTCAAACCAGTGATAGAGACGCCATATCTAAACTCGACAAGCGCACTATTAGCTGAGCTTCAAAGTCACGCCAGGAGCTCAGAAATTTCACATAATTTCTCAATTACACGGTCAATCCACTATGTCACACAGAATCCACCAAATGGTCCAGCGGCTTGACTGTTCGAGCAGAATTTCTCAACAGTTCACGCCGGAATCCACCAAAGCCACCGTTGAGCATTGAAATTATATTACGTATATGTAGTGTGGCCGAGTCCGTAATTCAGAGGAGACCCAATAGTGAGACACCACTCCGTAGTCATTCAGAGTCGACTAAATTCACTAAATTTACGAATCTGCTGACAATTGCTAGATGTATGGTGTCCTATCTGCAGAACAACATTTTTGTCGGACAAATGAGAGAAAGAAAAGGAATCATTAGCATATAAACCACGTGTTCACAATAGTTGCTCAAGATGTCGGCCGTGGTGTTGTTTACACCAGAGCATTCTCACTGGGCATACCACCAGCATAATTTTCAAAAACGTCCCAGATATTTCAGTACATTTAAAAATTTTGTCTGTTTTGGATTCTTCCGGCGTTTTTGGACGTTGTAGCATACGCACAACATTTTAGGTCCCATAATTTTCTTTTCTTTTTGCACTTTTCGCTGGTGTTTGAATCGTGTGAATGGAAAATATACTTTTCTTTTCGAAGGTTGTTCTCTTTTCGTTCGGTGTCGTCTTTAACTTGATCTTCCGGAAGCTAAGGACCAAAAATATCAACTGTATATTTTAGTGTATTTCTGGATTTATCCATCTCAATGATTACTCCCTCTATGCAGTAGCACGACGGATCAAGTCCATTGGGAGTACCATCATCTTGTGTGGTGTAACTCTAAAAAGATGCACCTCTAAGAATTACCGTGGATCAATTCCTTTCATTTTTGTTGTAGTCTACTTCGTGTTCCTACCTTAGCTGCAATTAATGTTCAGATTCACCACAACGTTCCCCGTAAACTACGTATTTTTTTCTTGACCGAAAAGAAAAGAATACGACAGAGTGATACTAAGGCATGGTGTGGTACTGCGTTATCTTGTTGAAACTCAGTAGTTCTGGTGTTAATGTTTCGTTGATGTTTTCCCGGAGCAGCTGCACTTAAGCGTACTCCACTTTCCGACCCAAATAAGTCAAAACAGATGTCCACCTTTTCGCTAGTGATCACTGGGACCAACCATTTGCATAAATACTCTAGTTTTTGACGGATTACGCCAATAGGACTTTTACTGGTAAATTTTTGATGGAAGAAAAGCCCGGTAATCCATGTTCTAACAAGTCCTCCTCAAGGCACAGAATATGGGTCATGTTGATTTTGGATTAGGGTAAACCGATGGAGGTTGTAGACCGATGGTGTTGATGACGTGCCAGAAATCGGGTTATCCTATTAATCCGTTCGGGAAGAAGATTTCTTCGTCTGAATCTATTGTCAAATGTGTATTCCTGTACACGGAATACTCGAAAGGTACGGAAGTCAAATGTACAGGAAGGCCCAATTACAGGAGCTTTGGATATCAGATACGGCTAAACGTGAGTCATTTGACAGGCGAACATGCTATTCACCACGGTCACCCGAATCGTAACATCACTGATAAAAACACCGCTAACGCCCACTCCCAAATCTTTCATAATTTTTGAATCCTCGTAAGTGCCGGACCACTCACATAGGCAGAACGGAGTGGCCACTGCATAATCGGGTCCGCACAGTGAACATGAATACTACAATATGGCATCCAGGTCGGTACATGACAAACCACAATCGATCGTCACATCAACCTCTCAACACTGGGACGATGAAGCTGAGCGATTTAACGTGAAACGTACGTCACCCACGTACTAATTAGTCTGAATTTGTTTAGAGCAGTGTGTCAAGGACGGTCGTAAGTCCACCTTGGTTAGGAGGCCTGTTTGTGGATAAGCCCTCTGGGTAACCATTTCAGTCGGAATTCTTGTTGAACGGTTTGGACTCCGAATGTTGCCTGTAGATCCAAAAGCCATGAAATGATCGGCATGTTCTGACTATGGTGTTTTACTGCTATTCTTCAGCTTAGCTCGGTAAGCAGGATCGTCACTATAAACTTTCGTACAGTGTTTATAGTAAGTAGCATCGTTTCCGTCGCACTATTCTGTCTCACAAGGCCAGTGGAAACAAGTTGAGCTTCTCAACAGAAATAGCACAATGAGAGAGAACGCTTTCAAATAACGAGACACGAAAAGAGATGTTGGACATGCAGAAGTCTCATTTGATCAATTCAGCACGGAAAAAGTTAGATACATCTTGTCCCGACTGTCCCCATCACCAGCTGAAGGTTAACAACACTCAATCTTTATACTACTTTGGAATTTGCTCCTTCTCGAACAACATAATTTTTGTTCGATTCTTTTGAAACCTTGTATAAAATGAGAAATAACGACACTAGTGAAAATCACTGTACTCCGATTCTCCCAAGAACACACTTTTTAACGACAAGAACACTCTTCGGTGTGCTTCTATAAACAAGTTGTAAACCGAACATGACAAGAATCTGCAAGTATTCGGTTGACCTAATAAGTCGGTCACATCAGCTTCCGTTCTTCAGTGAATCCAAATGTTGCCGCAATGAACTTAGTTGGCAGTTGTTTGTATAAGGTCATCGTGTTGATACGTCTACAACTACGACGGACGTGTGTTATCCCACTTTGCTGGTTACTTCTTTCGCTCAAAACACCTTATGTTACTAGTCGGCATTTCAGGGTGTAAAAGAATAGAATAACTGAGCGTCCTTCATACGCGAATGACCTTAGAAAAATGAGTTAATTCACACTAGCCAAAAACAACGATTCATCGACTACATCGACTTATGAACATCTTGTACTGGACAGTTAGAGTAGAAAATCGGAGAACAGCTAAGTATATCTGTACAATGGCTGACAAGTTCAAGTTCATACAAATTATATGCTTTGCATCTTCAAACGCTGAGTGAACTGAGAAGTAAACGCCGATTCTTTTTGCGTCGTAAACAGGGTGGAATAATATAGCATTCTTACGTTCTTACGAAGTTGTTTGTGAAAGGGCCAGGTTGACAATTTGAGAGTTTGTCTGCCAATTACTATGTGGTTTTTCTGATGTTCCCAACTGCAACTGCACACTTCCATTTGTCTTTTCTGTAAGCTTGTTTCTACGAATGCCTTCTACAAGATATCTGACACGAACTGAGTGTCCGCGTCTTCAGTCGTACAATTAATTACAGTACAGTGGCCTACCTACTATTCTATTTCTCAAGGTTGTTTCACTTGCACCTATCCCAGCGTTGCTTAACGTATTGGAAAGTTCCACGGTGGGGGGTTAGTGCCCATATCGCGCGATTTCATTTCTTCTAATCCCAGACCAGTATTTGACTAAATATCCATCATATTTCTGAACATTGCTGAAAATATGTCATTTGTTTCCAAACCTGGTTGCTTTCATTCCGTTTGATACCCGCTGAAACCACAGTTCGATTGGTAGTTGGGAAAGTATTCCAACATTTAGAAAATGGGGACCCAGTGCATACCCACTTGTTCAATTAATCGAAGGGGAATCTTGACAAGGACGTTCAGCGGTTATCATTAATCAATGGCGAGAATCCGTTTACTGACTATTTCGAAATATGTCCACGTATTCTAACTTGAACCATCTTAGCTGTTCAGTCTGTATATGAAAAATCAGGAGAAATACAAACGCTTGCCGCGCTGAGGCATGTTGTTTCTATCACTAGTTCGAATCCAGCTGGAGCCCTGACTTTTCATAGTTGGGTCTCATCTAAAGTCGTACATCTACCAAACCACTTATTAGTACAAATTAAAACCTCGGGAGGCAGAGAATATTTACGAATGTATCTCTATATCGAAGATGACAGTATTTTATTCTCGCTCAATATTGTTTATGTTTATGATCCATTTACTGATAAATCTAAAATTCGCATGACACTTTAGGTACAGCCGATTATATTCTGGTTTATAGTACTGAAATACCTCGAGTAACAAATTCTTGGTGTAGTGGAAAATCAAATGAACACCACAGATTAGTTAATCTGCCCATAATCTTTCATGCTGAACGTGTAACGTGATCACTCAAACCGCTGGTTAGAGACGCTATCCGAGATAGCAATGTGTCGCAGTCAATGACGGACCTGTATCTATACCATTTCTAGTTCTTCCGCTTAGTCTTGTTTTAATAATGTTCAACCATCTTAGTAACGTTTTCTTCCAGGATATTCCACGTCATTGTTGAGGCGAACGGCGGCCCGAGCCACAGTACCTTTTGGTCAGGCTCACAGCTTTTATGATGATGATGATAATGATGATGTAACGTTCTTGCAAGTCTGGTTTAATCCATTCCATCACAGTGCACTGAAAAATCAGCAGCTGTTCGCGTATGTTCTTTAGACTACCATGATGCATCTGGCAACACTGTTAAAGAGACGCTACTTCAGGTTCTCAGTCATCAATCTTTTGTCACTCGCAGTAGTTTCGCTCAGTGGCCCAGGCTTGCCACAATCCACAGTTGGCCCTGAATTTCTTTAAGACCCAACCTTCTCTCCGATCTTGTTCGCGCTCTATATGGCATCCACACAGAGCCACGGTCACGTTTTCATCAAACATTTGAAAGATATAATGTTGGATATCAAACATCCTACACAATTTTGAGCACTGGTCCTGAAATATAGTTGGTCCCAAACTGACAGACTGATCAGTATACCACAGCCTCTCCTGCAACACATCCAGACGTATCGACCTATCGTCTTCATTTATGAAAAGAATGTCAATACCATCAATTGTCTAGTAATTGTCGACCTGTTTACACACTGAAGTTCAGATTGTGTCCTTGCTTTGCTGCTACATGATTCATTTGTTTGGATCTACTGCCGCGCCCATCGTCGGAACTCGCATAAAATGTAAACTTCCGTGTTGTTTCAAGATACTGCACTGAAATATCCTCAAGATGAGGTCTTAGATTTCTTACCGTACACATGCTGTGAGATGGTAACTAATTTCAGACAATATGGAAGACCAAGTTCGCCTTGTAGAGATATATAAAGGTGAAATGTAATGACTGGTGTACCCAGCACATCTTAAAAGGTGTGGTAGCAGACAACAGAAACTGCAAGATGAGTGTGGTCACAAGTGTGTTTTCAACTGTAGTCAGCAGACGGATCATCTGTGACAGAAGAAAATAGATCAAAGCGTCACAGACTAACACCACCATAGGCAACAGCAGAAAGGGTGTGCACCAGTCGAAAATGAAATAATGTTTCCCCAAGAACGGATTACATACCTTCAATAAATTACGTGGTTCCGTCTCAGTGACAATATTCCAATAGTACTACAACTGTTGAGTGGTGTTCTATGAAATAATTAACGGTATGAATTACATATAGAGCAAAATGTGGTATTATACTGCTCTTCTGAATAATCTTCACCTTTTCGTGGATTAATCCCTATAAGTTTGTTTAACGTCATGTATTTACTTGCACATACGTATGTGAAATTTGAATTAAGGAACTTTTTCTTTTTGTTAACGTGATTTCGATTACAACACTCTTGAGGAAGACCACCCTAGGTGGTTGAAACGCGGAGTATTACCAGTTGTTCATAACGTTGTTATTCTCAATTCATTTATCAATAACACGACGCCCAAACTGTCTGAATTCATTCGTACCAAATTTGATGTGGAAATCTTACATCTCATTTCCGTTTTGAGACCAGTTGGAAATCGCATCAAGCGTTCTTCTTGGCTGGCCCATTTCCATTCCTAACAGACGTGGGTTAGGCTGTAGACTTTTACGCCACTTTTTTGCGACGTACTAGGTTATACGTATTGCCTGGAGGCTGTCAGGTCGCCCAAATCTTTACAGTGTAACAACTGAGGTGACCGAATTTCAGTCAGCAACCGAGTAGTTGGTAGCTGGGAGTCACTGACACTTAGCTATCTTGTTCCGTCAGACACGTTTTTCGAGGGATGCTTCGTTCAAAATAATCGACCTGTGCACATTTCTAATGATTCTCCGACGTTCCTCAAATACTTATCAACTACTTCATCCATTAAATTCTTTCTTTGTAGATCTTGATACGTTGCATCGATATCTGGTCGTTTCGTTGTTTCGCCCAGTCAGTGAAGTATGGTAAACTATTTGGTCCAGCGCGTGCACATCATCGGAGACCTTTACTACAGCCCTGTCTTGACTGTTAGCTTGCTCGAATCCGCAAGATAAAACAAGCGAAAAGTACTCGCGAAATAGCTGATCAATACCGGGCTACCCCGATGGATAAGCGATTATTAACTCAAACCTTCCGCAGTTGGATGCAGACCACAACCGATCTTCTACGTGCTCAACAATTTAATAGGTCAGTTGAATTATACCACGAAGAACAAACTCCTCACTTAACGATATTTTCACTTTTTACGAATAATAAATGACCTTCTTATACTTTTTTTACATTTTACCTACAGAATTAAGCTGTTATCCTGCATACTTAATCATTGGCGCGAACAGTCGCGATTACACGGCGAATATCGTTGGTCGCACCGGCTGGCGACATTGTATGATCTTTTAAACTCTCGTTTATATTAGTTCACGATTTAAAGAAAAGAATTGGTGTGATATCGAGAATATTGGACAAAGGAATGTATTTTATTAATGAGTGACAAACACCCAGGTTACACACTAATTCACTGATTACAGAGACACTTTTGTGTCGTATGCTATGACATTCAAAATTGTCATTGGTATCGTGTTATTGTGTCATTGATCAGAAACATCAACCACTAATATCTTGCTAGCACAGAAGTATGCAACGGCAAAACTTCAATACCTTCCCTAGTTAGGAAAAAGTTGATATGTACTCACCCATTGCGTAATTATTGCATGTAAGCTCCCTGGGTGTTGAATCAATATAGCGTTGAAATCAGATGAGGATATCGTACAAATATACTGAGTTATATTTCCCAAAACATACAACAATACAAATTACTCAATGTTAAAGAACTATTTTAGATGACCGATTGGACCTTTTGTATGAAAACAATAAACTGAGTGACTTCCGCGAAGACGTGTCGAGAAGACGTTAATTCACTCTAGGAGTGATTAACTGTTTGCTAGGATTTTCGTGAGTTATTTATTTTCTACAAGAAACCGAGTTTGAATTTCGGTGGTTATCATTTCCAAGAAATGAAATTATCTATGAAAATTCGACTAACAAAAGACGAAAAACAATAACCATGTAAAATATTCATTCGCCAAAAGCCGAATGTTTGTTCACAATCGAGTATTACCTAATCGCAAAACGGTACGCAAACAAACAAACCACAAACGGCGAAACGTCTATTTTAGATACGTGGTGAGAATTTTGGAAATAGTTAACTACGGAACTAGACAAGACATTGAACAGATTGAGATTTTCTTTGGTTGTTCAGAATGATCCTGATATGCATCAGTTAATCAAAATACTGTGCATTGTGCAACTCTCAATTAACTAACGAGATCAAGCAGTTATTGGGAGGTTTTCCTAGTTTTGAAATGTCAATTAGCTACAGAGATTAATCGACAAATACTGCTATCCACTGAATACGGTTATCGACTATAATTGTAATGGTCATTTAGTGAACTTGGCGTCCAAGATTTGTATACTTGGTTAGGAATTATGCCAAAAAGCTTGTGACATACATCCCTATGTTCGAATTTTTTAAATATCTTTACAAAATACATACACGCATTTTTGAAAATATGCCAGACAGTTTTACTCAACTGACTTTTCTGTCTGCTAGATTTTGATAATACACAATAACGCATGCAATGTCTCTGTAATGATCTGTAAATTTGTTGCAAACGAAGAGTACGGAAATCATGTGCACTAAAAAGACACTGAAACCTATTGGAAGGCGACCATAGAAATAATCTAGTTATGATGAGTATGTAAGTGTTAACAAAAAAGGCTGCATACGTGTCTGCACATGCAGCATACGTGGAGGTCCTTAGAGTTACAGCACTCGAACAGTGAACCTATTGAAACAGAGCGTTTGCAGACCAAGTTGGACAAAATAGACAGTGAACAAGACTATGAACCCTCAGTAAGCAAACAGATTTCACCCTAATCTCCTAATACGGTGATTCATTCAGGGTGAGCTCAAGGTGTACATCACCATGATTACAAAGGTTTGTCATGAAGATAAACGGGTTGGAGCCCAAATACGCATCCAGGATTACGACTAATATCATATTAGGGCTACTCTGCAAACCTGTTATCCATAAACAATCACGGTGGTCCAGATATTAGTAGAAATACAGATTTCTGTGACATTCCAATTCTAACAATCACCATTCATTAATATATTGTCTTCCAGCATTCAGCCACAATGGTGTTAAATAAAATAAATCTTCAGAGTCAATTACCTGACATGAAAGAGACACGACACGTCCGATTCTTGAAATTGTTTGCTAACCTGAGCAGTACAAGATAACATCCATTCTTCTGTTAAATAACCTCCACACAAACACCCAATTTGGCGGCGCCTTGACTGACCGGACACAAGATCCCAAGAATAGTAGACAACTAAACAGAAAATGGTAAGCAAAATCAGTAAGGCTAAATCCAGAAGAGTACAGCTTTTCCGCTTTATAACAACTTCAAAAATGGTAGCAGGATTTTTTGGTGGATTATACCATTATCAACTAGAAATATAGAAGCATTCAATAAGTTACCTAATTTTAATTATCTCTATATCACATTGGAGTGTCTCCACTTCAATTTAAGATCCCCAAATTAGGTTCTCTGGGTTGCTATGGCAAACGGGTTAACACGGCTAATGTGCCAATGAATAAGGTGGGGGGAAGGGATTAGTCGAATCTTACGGATTCAGGGGACACGGACCCCCCAGATATAAAGAGCAAAAGAAGTTAGCTAACATTTAGTCAGACGACAGGTTGAGAAACTCATATGTAATCCTCAGTTAGATTGAACATTACCCACAATTGATCACAACTGTCGCATTCCCATGGACATTCCAGTCGGCCTCTACAACTCACTAGTAATATGTAAATCTGTACATCACACAATGTCCAGAGAGAAATTCAATTAAGACAAACTGAACTTGAAGATCGTCAAATCGCATGGGTAGAGTGACTAGCACACAAGTCACAAACAAGATTCCTACCGGAACATATGCATTTGAATTGAAATGTATTGGCACGAATGTCCAATGAGATTTCGACTAAACGGTACCATAAAACATTACCCATCCTTAAGAGGGTACAATTTGTGGGGGAAAATTAACTTTTAACAGTACTGCTTGAAACATTCAAGATTATGGTTGATTAATATCATGACCAGTATGAATGACGAGTTGATCCATGCACAGTTTTTGCATGTTGACCTGCATGCCATTAGCTACCTCGTAGCTACCGAATTTAAACAACCGTATCATAGTAAGAAGTTCGGAAAAGACCGACTGCTCCTTTGTTAACAACCTGAGTTGTTAAAAGAACATATGCTCCTGGAGGCAGTATTTTCGCCGTTTTTGTATTGTTACTCAGGTACACATTACCGTTTTATTATATCTATCCTCTTGTGTTTGCATTCAAGCTGATGGGTATATTACGTAAGACGTACCAAACAGTAGTTTGACAAGAGTTTTCTCTGCAGCCATGTGATGATAGGTTCCGTTTGTAAATGACGTTGAGATCACCGAAGCTCCCAACATTTCCCCTTTCATCCGTAGTGTTTGAATGTTCTCTCGTAAAGAGTGATTCAAGCGCCTCTACGTTTCCGCTGGTCCTTAAACTGCAAGCAAAACTTCATTCGTATTGTACATTGGCTGAATGTGTGATAACTAATTGCAAGTCAACTAATGAAGATTTCTACTGGTATACCGAGAAGAGTAATAAGACGTTTTAACTGGCTAATTAAAATGGGTACGCTAGATTTGCTTCAGTGGAACGAAAAAATGACTCAACAATGTTACAAGGCTATTTGCACTGACTAACAGCAATTGTTCACAATAGATTCAACCACAATAGATCCGCTGTATGGTGGAAGAATGTTCCTTTTGAATGACAGAAATTCTGGCGAGTTCGGCTACTCCATTGTGATAAAATAGATGTCGCTACGGTTAGCTCAAGTAAATGACGACCAAGTAAAACAGAAGGCAAGGCACGGGAAGACAAAGTGTGTAGTAATGCAAACAATAAACAGATAATTTATGTAGACACTGAACATAACAGGTATGAGTAATAGTGTGTAACGATGTAGTAAAACAGTGACATACTCTACAAGGCTACTCACTATGATAACGTGTGACGACCAACATATGCCTTTAATGCAGTAGAGTAGATGTGAATGGTCTCGTGATATCGATGTCATGTTTTGTTCGTAGTCTCACAGACTATACCACAGGTTGTATTGGTAACAATATGCTTTTTGTAGCTTTATCACAGTTTTGACAAGGTCTGCAACTATTCAAGGTTACAATACTTGCGAATATCTGTGGCCATAAAACCGCTCAAACTCAATGTCTGAAGCATCAGCTGAAACGAATGTTATATGTGTTTCGCAGAAAAATGTACACAGCGCATGTGAAACTTGTACAAGCTCAACTACAACACAACATGTAATTCCATGCAGAAAGGAAATTGAGGCCCTTTACAGCAGTGTCATTAATTTTCTCATCAGACGTAGGCAGCTGACCTACCAATTCACTCAAGTAATAAGTGTAACACATGGAAGCCCGTGATAAACTCCTAACCCAAAATATCCCGAATTTCACCATACACAAGCTTGTTCTGTTGATCCGGCAACAGGTCGGAATCCCCCTAATCGATATTCGGTCGTCGTTCGAGAGCCTGGATAAGTTGGGTAAGTCCCGTCTCATGTGATGAGCCTCAGCCAACTAAGCAAGCTGCGACAGCTGAGGACAAGGCTGAAACACTCGAACTAACCGACTGATCGTTATCTCCAAGCCTGGGCAAATAATGGCTGGGGTAGTTGACAGACCACTGCAAGTGCATCTTGATTTTGGATGTCCTAGGCAAAACTCTGGCGAAATGAACTACCTCGTGTGATTGGTTCAGGGATGTGCTAGCTACTGTGTTAACAGAACAGTTAGACTGAGAACAGACTAACCGCAAGTAACTGCCTTCCAGTACCACGTGTGGTTGAGATAACATCGAATGGTGGAAATGTGTCAACCGGTGGACTATAATGAACTAGGAAAACAACTTACAATATAAATCGATTGCTGAATGCGCACCATCTATCCGCCTCGTTTCACCAATATTTTCTTAGATGCACCTGCTGACGAGTCGGACTAACCAAAAATTTTAAGTAGTTTCAGCTTCCCTCCTATGAAGATTTTCGTTAACCAAACTACAGGCCCCATACGCGTACAAATTATTACAGTGTTAACCAGCTTTAACCTCCGTCCCAGGAATAGGCAATTATTCCACCTTTCTTTTATACAAACCTACAAGTCGAAGCCAATTTCAAGACCAATCCAGTATGTTACGTATTCACTAAATCAGTCTGAATAAAAAATTTCGTTATTTTTCTTTGTGTTGATCATCCACGTGATCAGTGATGAATGCCAGTTGTACGTCTAGCCACCGTTTTTCATTGGCTAGTACGTGTGACCTTCAATTGTTTATTATACCTGTTAATCAAACATGTACCAATCTAGTATTCGTATATGAGAATGGGAAAACGATCCGATTTCGAACAAATTCACATGAACTACATTGTTCATTTTCCTTGTCAAGTCAAGTCGATAATACGCTTTATGTTCCACGAGGGATGGAATTCCAGCTTTTCATATACTCCCATTCTCTGCAGTTGGAATGTAATTAATCGAGTGTGCTTGAGTCATAAAATAATGACAATAATCATGGATTAAGTGGGAGGGTTGACTTACAGTCACAACTTACATCAATCGAAGAAAAATTTGTCGGGCCTGTTTCGTACTTGTGACTGTAGAGCATTTGACAGACGGAGTTCGATTTGGCTGTTTGATAAAATTCAATATTACCAGTATTTGCTGAACAACCAAACTAACTAACTAACTAACTGTAACCTGTTTGAGTTTTTTAAGCATTGTCATCCTTAGTGGTTCGTTTTATGTATGATTTTGTGAATGTGTTCAATAAATGTAGGAAATTTTGCTCGTCAAAATGATAGTGAACCTGGACATTTAGTAAACCCAACATGGTACACATATTCTGCCGTCAGAAATCCAAAGTCCAAAAATGACAATAACGCTGTCAGTTGGCTTCATTATTGAGCATTTTCACCTAGGACGACTGGAGGTATGATTCACGTTTCAGCAATATGGAAGAGAACTTATAAGTGAAGATTTTACTTGGGGGATTTAGACAGCAGAATGTGTGTGTTGAAACTGCGGTTAGGCGTTACACTGTCAGCATGGACACTTCCACATTATGAAGCCATGGTAGTTCAGGTCATGAATGAAGTTCTACTAGGTGATGATGATGATTGGTTCATCCTAGACTGTTATACAGTAACCCATTGAGGGAACATCCACTAGCGATACTGCTTATATTGCATAAGGTCGCTGGTGTCGACTGAATCATCCCTACAAAAATGCTCAACTGGTTTTATATAGAAAACATTGATCCTTTTGACGCAAGTTCACACTGATGGATTTGTATATCGCTGTAGATTGCTACGGACATGATGCTCAATCAAACAGAAATAAGACGGATATGACGGGCTTCTCTAAAATGAAGTTAGTCGAGGAATAAAGAGTAGTCAGCTACGATAACCTGCATGACCGACAACCTCAGTGGATCCAATATTAGCTATATGACCTTCTTAACGTCAAGTCCGAACAGAGCATCGAAGTCCATCATCATCGTAGACAGCAAGCCCTCAGTGGATTTCATTAATGCCCTACTACAAAACAACCATGAAGTGAAATGAAATCGCTATACAGAAAGAGAAAACAGAAAAATAAGGGGTGGAGAAATAACCTAACTACCGAAAATAGTTTCATCTATTTTCAAAAATTCAACCACAAGATGCCTACACCTTGCAATCAAACAACCGAGTTATAAGTGAAAGTGAGGCGTCACCAACAAGACGGCTTCCTTACAGCTTTCACTGCCCCGCGTCATTAAGTGCACTCACTTCATAGACAACTCGGCCAAACAACGGCAACGTTCACGCCACTAAGATCGATTGTCCGTCATCTTACCTTACGTCTCAAGCCATTGACTTTGTGAATCGCGTGGGCTCCAGCCGGGGAGACGAAGTTAGTGCCCCTGACTATGTTCTCTGTTCACGAACACACAATTTGTACGTCTTAGCTGTGCCGGTTAATCGCTAGCGACCTCCTTATGCACTGTTCATCGGATTGATGGCTGAACGTTGACTTAAGCGCTTGTGAGATCAGCTTTGTGGTGATGACGTCAGTGCAATCACACTGCGCCTAATGCAATTATTATTGGAAAAATTAGTTCCCTACAAAAGTTTGAAAAAACAGTTGCAATGCGAAAACTGGTAGATGCAAGCATTTCGTCTTGATTAGTCAGTACCAAAGTTACAACAACATGGATTGTATTTGTTATTACAAACCATTCAAGGGGTTTATAATCAATAAGCTGATTATGATAGGTCACTTGGTGTTTCTGTCTCTGAACACAGAGAGATGGCTTGAAGAGATTCAGTGCGACCGCTCCAGCAAGCCTCAAGAATCTCCCATTGGAATGGCGTAACAGGATTCTGAATGCACAAGCTGGATCGATAGCGTGACCAGTGGTCAAAACCGGCCTAGCGACTGATGAAATTGGCTGTTTACGTGTTTCGGCAACATCGCCGTTCTCCGATAACACGGAATCTTGCACCCATTTAGAAAGTGTTCCTTCACACTGGAGATCAAGCATCTTTCGGTTTTGCCCATGTAACTTCAACCACAGTTACCTGTAAACTGGTAAACACAATCCGATATGGCACCGATAGGCCGGTCTCTTTTGATCGAAGGTACTGGCAGCCTCTGGATTCTAGAAAGTACACAGAGTTTAGCTGCATTAACTGTTCGTTTAAAAGAATTTCTCAATCTTTGTGTTATTTGCCACATGATGTAGTCACCCTTGAAGGGCAACTCTATACAGGCCCTATTTCTTACAGTGATAATCTTTCCGGATGTTGCTTTTTGTCCACAGTACCTTTCCATGAAATTTTGAGGGTAACCATTTGATTGTAGGACGGAAGTAATAAGGTCTACTTCCTCCGCAAGACTGTTGTGAGTACACATTCGTCTTGCTTGTATGAACAGAGTATTTATTAGTGTCCGTTTATGTTGGATCGGTGTGAAACTGTTAAAATTGAAGTATTGGCCAGACCTTGGGGATTTCCTATAAACAGCTGTTCTACTAGAGCCATCTTCTGGGCGACATTACTCATTACTCACAAGTGAAAGTGGTTGTGTGTTCACATATGATAATTCGGTCGTGCCTAACGTGAAATCAATGGCGCAGTGGTAAACACGGTTGCCTCATGAACAGCGTGTCCGTGGTTCAAGTCCCGGCGGTGACGATGATATGCACTACTGACGAGCTCTAATGGGAGCGAAACTCAAGTCTAGTGCTTCTTTTCGAAAGGGGTCGACTGGAAAGTCTATGGGAATGCGACGGCTGCGAGCAATTGTGAGTGATATTCAACTTGACATATAAGTATGTTTCAATCGTTTCCAGATTCCCATAGAACTCATAAGAAGTCAGCGAACAGCTGTTTTCGGTGATTCTCATCGGGCTTTTGCAATTACATGGGGTACATGCGTTTTGTATATGAAAGATTAGAGGAAGTCAAATAGGTCATTAGAATCATAGACATGGGGCGGATCACAGTCTACTGGAGGTGGTTGGGAGTGTTGGTGAATGTGTGGCATTATCACCCGTACCTACTGTGAGACATGCATTTGGCGGTGTTAAGTGGTTCACGCCTGCTTGGGTTTCCGGCTCAATTTGATGATCAGTGTCAATTAGGTGTGAACCGATTGCACTGGAAATGGGCTTTATCGAACCATTGCGAAGCCATTTTGGGAGGTGTTCACGAATCCTTTCTGATAGCCGCCTTGTGGTTCTCCGAACGTAACCGGCTTGACAACAACAGGTGAGAGAATAAACACAAAAAGACGAAGAAAACCTAGGCAAGCTATCTTTGAGGTGTGGCATCAGTACCGGGCAGGTATTGAACGATAAGATGACCCGTGCTGCAGGATAGACAATGTCGACTGCATTACAAACTCGGCGGGTGATAATTTCAGTGGTGGCTTCCCCCTTGTATGATAGGGTGATAAAGACGGGCTTTTTATCCACCGTCTGAACAATTTCATGCCTCACCTTGGGTTGCATGTTCCTGTCCAGGAATCGCATAACTGACTTCATATAAGTATGTCTAGAAATTGCAGAGAGTAGTTGGCCTCAAATGCACACGTAACATTCAGGTTAGAGTGACAATTACTTAGGCATTGCAACAGATTATCTATTACCTGTTCGGATTGATTGAATATCAGTGTGTCATCGACGTAGTGCTTGTAGTATGATAAGCTTGCTATCTGAGTAGCTAGCTCTTGTTCAATTCTTAACATGAAGATGTCAGCTAAGATGGTACCAAGCGAACTTCACGTGGCTATTCCATTTAGTTGACGGTAGGAGTGCTCGGGAAAACAAATTGACCTTCTCAGTGCAGAGCGTCAAACTTTCCTTCAGTATATCGGTTGGCAGTGGCATTGTAACCTGATTCGCTTCGACGAGCTCACAAATATAATCAAACATTTCATGCAACGGGACGTTTGTGAACAGTGAGTGGATGTCTACAGAGCACATCAGTTCATCGGCAGGGTTAAGTTTATCCGTCACTGATTAGTTCAAGAGAATCTTTGATGGAATGTGAGCGAAACTTTTGCTTCAGTGGAGTTAGAATAGCAACTAACCAGCGCGTCAACTTATGGTATGGGAAGTTTGTCATTGTCGGAATTGGCTGAAGCAGCATCTCAGAATTATGTGTCTTCGGCAGGCCGTACAGCTGGGGTGTTGACAACCAACATGGTTTAAGGGATTTATAGGTTATTTCATCACTAATCAGCAACTGTAACAACAGTTGCAGATGTCGCCATATTAGGTATTCTATTTCGGTGACATTGTCTACTCTGTCTATTCGTTGAAACTTGGTTTGGTCACTCAATATTGATAACATCTTCTGCACATAGACATCTTTGTCTAAAATGACGGCCCCAGAACCCTTATCCGGCTTAAGTATAATAATATTGCTGACTTAATCTCTATTAACGATTGTAGATCTTGCTTGATAATAGCACACCGGTCGTTGATCGGAGTCATGATAAGCCCATGAGGTATATCAGTAAATTTAGTTTTTAATCAGCCTACATTTCCAGCCCTAGTTGGTCGGAGATAACACAATTAATCGATAAGATTCTCAAATTGAGCTTCCATATATATACGACTAGGTTTGCGTGATGGCATTTTATAATCAAGACCTAAAGCCAACGCTTCTAGTCGCAACAAATTCAACTGTACTGAACAACAGTTCACTAGGTAGTTACTGGAACCCATTGAATTTGGTACCTCAACATGCTTCGTACGTGATTTCCGCAAGCGATCGATATAAGTCCTCTTCGTACGATCGACGATTATCTTACGGAATAGTGTGAATACGATACGACTACATAATTTAAAGTTTTTGGCGACTGACCAAAGACGACGACGCGTTTCACGAAAGTCAGCCAGTCGCATTTGAACAGTTTTTACGCGAGCAGTCGCAACACGTCTAAGGTTACTGTTGGCCAACTTCAGTCGCCTCCAGCCAGCTCTCTGTGTTCAGAAACAGCTGCTCGTGAACCTGACTTGTAATAATCCGCTTATTGATTATAAACCCATTGCATGGTTTGTGATAACAAAAACAATCCATGTTGTTGTAACTTGGGTACTGACGAGTCAATGCGAAGTGCTTACATCTACCAGTTTTCGCATTCCAACTGTGTTTTTCTTCAAGCAATTATTATTGCTAGAAAATCAGTCATATTCACCTGTGAGTACTGCTCTGTCGTCATAATAATAGGCCGGATAACTAGCATGTTTGCTACAATCGATGAACTACCGAGAAATGTTTATGAGGCAAGCTGAAACAACAGGTTTCATGCAACCTGCTGATCACATGCATGTACATTAGCATGGATATACGATAGTTGTGAATTCTACATGAAAGAAAACCTCATCCTTGTGACCTACAATGTGTGTCTGGATGCGAACACTACGCTCAATCCTGAGTGACTTTCAAGTTGAGGTTCATGCCAATCGAACTTCCCGATTACTCATCATCAAAATACTGCGAGCATGCAAGAAGTATAAGGCAATAAGGTCACCTTCACATAGTTGATAGTTGAACCAACTAAGCATGGTTTGAATCAGTAGTTGGTTCAATGAACACAGTAACTTCAACCTAACTGAGAAGTCCTGATCACGGGGTTATCGATAGGACAGAACAGAGTGATGCTGCTCATTCTCCTTTCGAAATGATCAGGCAAGCTGTACACTATTCATACACGGTTGTGGTTGAGCATTTGAATTTGATTATTCGGTCATGCCTACTATAAGGTTGCTGGAGTTGTGGTCAACACGCTAATCTCAAAAGCATGAGGGTCAGAGTGGAAACTTTGATTTGGATATGCACTACTGATGAGCTCTAATAAGAGCGAAACTCGAGTCTAGTGCTTCCTTTCAAAGTGGGCTAGCCGAAAGGCTTATCTGAATGCGAAGGCTGCGATCAAGTGTGGGTGGTATTCAGTTTTGAAACTGCTGAATTGTAGGTAATTCATCCAGTTCAGTAGGCCTGATCTGTGGTTCTGCAAAAAATACATGTATGTTGATTACGGTTTAGTGCATCGAGTCCCTAAAGCACGACTGCAGGATAGAGTGAACTATTCCGAATACGTCCATTGAGGTATTTACCAACAACAAAAATCGCGAAAAAGATCTTTCTAACAATTCACTTCTGGCGTTTATATATATATACATATATATATATGTGTGTGAAAATATGCAGGTAATTACAACTGGTTTATTGAGGTTTGGTGAGGGTGAACAAGACCGGAACCATAATCAGTAACTTATTGAATAGCGATAACGTAGTATATGGGTTTATGATTATCTGCCTTTTCACAAAAATGTAAACGTCAGAAGTGAATTATCGAAGAGAATTTTCTCCGCGAGTGGTGCGCGATTTCCAGTATGCATGCAATCACAGCAAAATCAATCCAATACTACACGTGACCAACATTAATCGTTTTATGTGAAATCTAGCGCAATTCAGTAGACATGAATGATGAGCTTGTACAGTTGGCCTGTCAAGCTATCTTAGTCACCAAAAAGTCCAGAATGCCTGATGGATTTGGCTTATGAGGTAAGTGTATCGTTGCCACTTAATAGAAAGCTCACATGAAACAATTGCATCATCGAATTTGTGTCTCCAAAACATATTGTAATGTACTAGCGTAAACGCAGTGTGGAGAGGTATTGTCGGCCATACTGAAAGGTCACTTGGCACATAGAATATGTGAATCAACGAAATATCGCAGCCGTCGTATTTCCAAAACATGTCAGTGGGCCCCTTTCGAAAAGAAACACTAGACTAAAGTTTCGTTCCCATTAGAGCTCATCAGTATTGCATATTGTTGCCACGGTCGAGACTTGAACTCCGGCCACGCTTTCATCAGGCAAACATGTTAGCCAATGCGTCAGTGAGATCACGTTAGGTACGACTAAATCATCATATAGGAATGTTCAACCACCTTCGTTTGTGAGTAATCGTTAGTTCTAGTTTCGATAGCTGCCAAGGTATACAATAGTGACTAATCAAAACAATAGCGAAACTCGAGTCTAGTGCTTCTTTTCGAAAGGAGTCGACTGTAAATTTCACGGAAATGTGACAGCTGCGATCACTTGTGAGTGATGATCAATTTATATGAAAACCAAAATCCCCTACTACTCGCCAGAAACGTATTTGCTGATTTTACCCAACTGCCAACCAATTTGTGATTATTGTAACAGAACTAAGCTTCTGTTCCACTTCGACAACCGGGTTCAAATGAACGTTGATTAAAACGTCTAATGAACTGCTGTAATATCTTCACTGTCAGTGGTCGAACTCACACAACACACCGGAAACAACTTTCACGCGTAGGCCAATTGTTAACTAGGTGAATTTGGCCAACAGGTCATGAACAGTACGCTTTAGAACAACCTGAACTTGACCGCTTCCTGACTCGCATAAACTCGCATAAACTAATACATACTTTCTATGGCATAACATCAGTTGCCAATTCACATCAAGTGTTGCTAACTTAAAACGAAACCAATGGGCTCCCGTATACCGTACTATTCAAACGACTTACGAGCAGTTATCTCTAACAAATGGCAACTAAATCGCTTAGTGAATTGAACCATTATGTTAACATCTCATATTCACTTTGGCCGAACCGTATTTAAACAACGCGTAGACAAATAATGATCATTGAATCTCAAATAAGGTTTGATCAAATATTTTATAACACGATTGAGTAAACAATAAAACGTGCAAGACAAACGGCTAACCAGTATAACGGTAGTAATCGATGTCAACAATACAATTATGCCGTAGGCACGAAAGTTGACTGCTTAAAGTTGCAACATTTAGTTCCCCTCATAAAGTTGAACATCTTGTTTATAAGACGGATATTTATAGATGCTACAAATTTGTATTGTCTCGCTTGTATCAAACCACAATAACCATGAACATATATAGTATTAATGAGGTGGGGTGAAGAAATAAAACAGCAAATGAGATGGAGTACACAAAGCAAAACTACTAGGTTCATGGTAGCCTAATGCCTAAAGATGAAGAAGTATTACAAAGTAAGTGTGCGAAGTTACCACACGAGTCCTTTTGTTAAATCAAACAGAACAGCAAAGATGTTTCCGTGTGACGCATGCCAAATAATATCAGGTAGATTACAATGGTCTTGAAACTACTAAAACAATACGTACCGTTTAGCAGATTCGGTTAAGTTGTATAAGTAAGACGGAAGTATTCACAATAAGATCAACCACAAAATTGGGTAATCATAAAACTCCGAAAAGAAATTTTCGACAAATCTTGCAGCCGCATGATATACTGTGTACACAGTTATTTTTCATATAGATTGAACATCACCCACAATTGATCGCAGCTATCGCATTCCCATAGACTTTCCAGTCAGCCCCTTTCGAAAGAAGCACTAGACTGGAGAGATGCCTAATGTGAGGTCAATGGCGCAGTGGTAAACACGGTTGCCTCATGGACAGCGTGGCCGTGGTTCCAGTCCCGGCAGTGGTGAGGATATGCACTACTGACGAGCTCTAATGAGAGCGAAACTCGAGTCTAGTGTTTCTGCTTTTCGAAAGGGGCCGACTGGAAAGTCTATGGGAATGCGACAGTTGCGAGTTGAAATTAGTTACTTGTCCATGTGTAATCAGAATGTACGAAATGTTACTCTGGAGAACATCACATGGATTGCATCTTCTAATTGTTTTATTCAAGTACATCCAAAAAACAGACTGTTTCAAATGATCAGACAGTATCCATTTGCCGTCCGTCTTATTACAGTTCAACGGATCGTATGGCCGTGCATGTATTACATTAGGATTGACGGATAAGATAAACAGGACATAAGGACGCATAAGTCAAATGAAAAACTCCGCAAGACATACTTAAGACAGCCCGGAGGCAGAAGTGAATTGAATGAAATGTAGCATACACAATAGATTAACTGGATAAACAGAGGGCAAGCGGAGAAATATGGTAATGAATTTTTTACGGATTCATCAGTACGTAGCGATCAATTGTCTGAATATCTGCATTAAGATTTGTTCCCTGGAGACAGTCATTAACCAGAGCTAACGCTTTTATTTGGTTAAATTCATCAGACCGTATGAATTGAAATTTCATTTAACACTGAATAGATCCAGACAGCGCTAAGTTACGCATGTTGTCGCGAGGTCTCATGGATAGAAATGTAATGGTGATCCAATTTTCTCAATAAGAAATTGGTCCTTTGTGACACCCATCCCAAACATGTGTCCTCAGCTGTTTAGGAGAAAGTCAGTCCGGCAAATTTTGAAAAGCCAAACTGACCCAGTCGAGAACAGCCAATCAATAAAAAATGCACCCAATTTTTACAAGACAGGCTTTCAGTAACTTGCGAACAGAGGCATGGTTTCAAACCGATTTGCCTGTCATTGTTCTTGACGCTCGGGCTCGTCTTACCCATCCCAACTAGTCATTACTGCAGTGATATTCTTGTCCACTTCTTAAAACAAAACTGATGAGTTTCTGAAGATCAACAAGAAGACTACTTCATTTCTTCAACAGTTTTGTCATTCTGACTTTAGTCAGTGACTCATTGTGTGTACTTCTTGTCAGTCGTGGGAAATTCACATGATTTATTGATAAAATAAAATCCCCATTCACTGTTAGCCCTGGCAGTCGCCAGAAAAAATGTCTGTTATTCGTACTAATGCTTGATAATATCGTTTAAACAACTATGCCGATGATCCATTTGTGGACGTCATGCATCTAAATTCATTCTCCATATCAGTCGTACCGAACAGTTTGGCAGGATTTGCAACGGTACCACAGTCCAGCTGTCTATCACATACCGTCATAAAATGTATTGGGGTCATTTTCATATGTCGCGGGAAGTCATAGTGTAATTAGTAAGCCCTTTACTCGGCTATTCTGATGAGTATCACACAGTTGCATTGGGCAGCAACATGCCATGGTCTTTTTATATAAAGGAAGCTATATCAGCCAGAAATTTACCAATTTAGGTCCGGCACCTCAAGATTCTGTCTACATCGCACACCTGTGTTTTATCGATGCATGTATCGACCCGTAAGTATTCAGGTTACCTAGTGATTTTTCCATCTTTAAGACATCTATTAAATTTCCCACAGAAACTTCGTAGTTTTACGGCTTCTTGTTGCGAAACACACAACAAATTTGCATTTAAGGTCGAAATTGTTCCCCATCCTCAGATTAATACATATTTTTCTGTACGTTTTCATATCCACGACCACAGTTAGACACATTCAGTTTCTCACAGTCTATTTAACTGCTATTCTGTTATTGCATACTTACCTGAGTTTCATCTTTGTTAGAGCTCGTCATTAGTGCATATTTCCTTGCCATGGACAGAACTAGAACCCAACATGAGGCAGTCGTGTTGATCATTGTGCCCCTGACCTAATACAACTGAATTATCACGCAAACGCTAGACCACAATTGCTCATGAGTAATGCTAAATTAGCACCGTATTCTTTTTCCTAAGTTTACGAAGTTAGCCCAAAAAAATTTTAGTAGAAACTGCCGATTATTTTAGGTATCACTCGCAACGCAATGCTGGCCGACGAGCTCTGATCAACATAACTTTGTTGAAGGCCATCAGCTTCGGGATCAGATTGCGCAGCAATATCTGGGTCAACTTGGTGACCCGTTATCGTCAGGTGTCTAAGGAACAATGGTGTGAAACTTCAAACACCGGGTTCACTGGTTTGAGAGTATTGTTACGTCACTTGTTTTATACAGAGGGTTGAAACAGTCGATCGAGTTACCAAGGTATCGGCGACATAATACTGGTGACTGTATACTTGTCAATACCCGGTGTCATCATTTGCCTGTCGTGTACAATCTTCGTGTTTTGCGTCTGCTACTGATGATAAAATGTTAAAATGTCGCAGCTTATTCTTCTTTCTGTTTCGATGTATTCATTAAAAAGAACATGATGTTTCATATTTATCCGAATATTGAGCACAACCATAGAAGGTTAATCAATGTTTGTTTAAGATTTTAGGCCGAACATCACTCAAATCTAATTACAGTCCTCGCATTCAGGTAGACTTTTCAGCTGACTTCTTTCGGAACACCAAACACGACTTTTGCTGTTGTTATTACGCCTTTCTTTCAGGCGTTTGTGGGAGCTTGCTACTTACTATCCGATCAGACAAGTTTTATTCCGTCCACTCCCAGTTTTGTCAAATTCACTGGTATAGAAAAATATGACCCAATTAATCCTTTTAATTTGTCTCGTTTGTTAATTGTTTGACTGCTTTCAAAACTATTTTCACTCGAAGTTTTGTGGGGGATATGCTAAGATGACTGAACAGACAATGGGTACTGACACATGCAAACATGTCTGCAACAGCAGTAGTGTTATTATGTGTCAATTTCATGACCCCGATACTTGTTCTGACATTTCCGTCACAAATGCCTACTTATACCAACATTCGCTGCTCATTAGACCGCAATGAACCTGCGCGGTTTGACAGATCCTGAATAGATGCATAGACTCTCACTTATACTAGTCAGTTGTAACCACAATGGGGATATCCAGTATGATCTACAGAAGAAAATATTAGTTAAGAAAAATAAAAATGAATAAAAACGAGGCTGGGAAGAAGAAATATAAATGAAGTGAATGCGGGTAAGCCAGTGACGCCGAAACAACGACATCTCGGAAAACACTCCTAACCAGCAATTTGAGTAATCATGAGGATCCGAACCGGGCGAACAGCATTCATCCGCATCATTCAACGTGGCAACCACAGTCCTCATTAACACATTATTGCCCGATCACCACGTGGTTCTAATCAACCGGTGGTCGTCTGAGTGAACAGTATGCTATACAGGTAACGCACATATGGAATGCGGAGTATATGGTGCCAACAACACACATTGCGCAACTTGATTAATGGATCAGTTGATCGCGTATCACGAAAATTCCGAGATTTATGACGATGAATGGCCGCATTGCTCACGCGATCATTTTATCTGAGGTGGGCTAACGGATGGAGACAATGATGATCAAACACAGCAAGCATGTTAACATTATGGTCACATACAGATGACGGAGCAAATCAGAATGAACAAAAATACTACGTCCTTCTTTTCGACGACAACAACTGGACGTCTGTTCGACGTCACAAATGCCGTAAGTTGGCAAAGACAGCGTCTGTCTTTTGTTATTCTCGCTTATATCCCAACATCAATATTAAAAACTTAAGAACAAATTCTGATGGCCTGCGTGAGACGACCCACAGACTCAGGAGGACTGTCTACATTAAAGAACGTGGGAGTAAGTATGTTGCAGTCTTGAAGCATCACTTTACGACTTGAAGGTGCAAAGCGCGTTCCATGCAAACCGGCCCGGTCATTTAACATGTTCATCATGGTCTCCATGACCTCGAAAGAGGGGCTAAACAAGACAGTGTCATTAGCACACTACCAGTCAATCAATATAGCGCCAATATAAGACGTAACACCAAGCGTACTGGATTCCTAAAGCACATCTCCCACAACGTCGTCCGTAACAAACCGAGCAGAATACCAGAGATCGGACGTCCCTGGCGGCAACTAGACACGATGAACACTTCAGAGACATAGGTCCATAACTTTTCACTTTGCTAGCAGAATGAGGGTGTGATAATCCCAACAGATTCACGCGCTGCTTTCGACTTCTTCTGTGAAGAAAACAGCTTCAGAGTGTTACGAACAACCCAGGAGAAAGCAGCTTTCAGATCCAAACGGAATACAATCTTTGACTACTTATAGCAGTGTCGATTATCTGAGACCATTTGCAGGACAAAAGTATGCCCAGTGCTCACAACATTAGACTGGAATCCTACTTATTGATCATGAATTTGGTTTTCCATAGGTTCAGTTAGAAAACAGACAGAAGCTGCCCAGTAGCACGGATAAGAAAAACGCGAAATTGTTACCTTTGTTGCAATTGTTCGATTTTTCAAGTCATCTGAAGGAATTTTGTCAGTTTTATTATTTCAAGTTGATCACTCACAATTGATCGCAGCTGTCGCACTCTCATAGACTTCCCAGTCGGCCCATTTCGGAAAGCAGAGGCATTAGACTCGATTGTTGCTCTCATTAGGGCTCGCCAATAGAGCATACCATTGTAACGGCCGGGACTAGAATTCCGGCCACGCTTCCATGAGGGAGCCGTGGTTATCACTGCGCCACTGACCTCACGTTGGGCATGACCAAATTGTCACATCTGAACGCTCAACCACTTTCGCCTGTGAGTAATGATCAGGTTGCCCGATCGTCTTGATAGGAGACACAGTTACTGTTTGTTAACTCCAGTCGATAACCCTGCGATTAGGACTTCCTAAACAGGTCGAAATCTCTGATCTCATTAAACTCCGACTACTCATCAGTTCTATTATTGACACCTCATACTCCCTGGGAACAGAAAATTGGAGGTAATTCATTATTGAGGTCTTATCATGTTTTTGAGTTCCACAACCAATTCGGCATCAAAAAGAAAAGCAGTGGTTGTCCATTTTTGTCTTCATCTGTGCAGTAGACTGTAGACCATTTTGTACGGGTCCCCTTTGGTTTTCGTTTACTTCTGTAGCCCCACAGTTGATTCATCAACCAACTTATTTATTTATAGTTTATACAGTTTATTTTATACACTTTATGTACTCTAGGTACATTATACATATTATTTTAATTTACAATTTATACACTGTTTACAGAAAACGTTTTCATAATACGATGATAGTTACATTATTATAAAGCTGCTATCATTTTATTTAAAGTACCTTAGAAATAAGGCAAATTAGAAACCCTCTGAATGTCTGGATGCAATCTGATTTGCTGTAACAGATCATCTGCTTCATAATACAAAGACGACTATCATGTGTTTACAATGTGAGCAACTCTAACAAAGTTGTATAAAACCAGACACGAAGTGAAGAATTCGATGCAGCATTTATTGATTCCTATCCACGAGGTTAATAGTGTTTGGATATTCCGAATTTAGTTTCAGCTGTTATGTTACTTTGCATGTTAATCAGTCTTTTTAGTTATGTAACGCAGACGTTAACAGGATTTCCCCAATTAGAGTTATCGTCTAATCCGAGGTTTCCATTATAGGCTAGTCAGTGAACTGTGATTGTTTGTCACTATACAAGCTACCAAATTACAGGTTATAATCATGCAGATTGTGTAGTTCGGTGTCAAGGGTAGGCACAGGGGGTAATTGTACTAGCTCATGAAGTTCATCGTTACTGTATGGAACCCATTACTTCTTTTTTATAAACTATAATCCGACATTTTTTCGCAATAAATTTACTCATAGTTTTTACATTATTTAATCAGCATCATCATCATAGACAGTAATACATCAATGGTTCTCAGTGATGCCCCACTGCAACACAACCATGAAGTGCAATGAAATCTCTATACAGAAAGAGAAAAAAAGAAACATAATGGGTGGAGAAATGACGTAATTACTAAGGATAGCTAAGTTTATATTCAAGCATTCAACATCTAGATGCCTACACCTTGCAACCAAACAACCAAAATATAAGTGAGGCGTCATCAACAAGACCACTTCCTCACGGCTTTCACTGCCCCGCGTCATTAAGTGCACTCACTTCCTAGACAATTCGGCCAAACAACGACAACATTCATGCCACTAACACTGACTGGCCGACAACTAACCGTACTTCTCAAGCTACCGAGTTCGTGAATCGCGTGAGCCCCAGCCTTGGATGCAAACCCGGCATAAAATGGTCAATCCCGTTGTTTCCCTACGCCTGGTTATCTCATATCCGCCTCGCACCTTACGCCAATCGACCGCGACGTCGGCAAACAACTAGCTGGTTTCCTTAGTACATGATTTAACCATCTGTGTCTGTGCAAGCGCAAGAATTGAACAAAAGGACTAGTTTGACAAGCGGTGCCAAACACTCGCTTCCTAACCACCTCGTTGCCTAATCGCTGCTGCCACCGGAAACGAATGATCGAACTTAGAGATCAGTGGCCAAATAACTGAAGACGGTTCACTATTCTACCCCGAGGAGACCACGTTTCACTGCCGTAAAGTAGTACAGCCCTAGCTGTCACCTTCCATACGTGAATCTTAAGGTTTTCACTGTTACCAGACGTGCACTAGTATTAAGCTACAACAGTGATGAGTTGCTAGGATGAACAACCTGATTGTTTTTGTAAGCTTCGATATAAATTTTGTATCTAAAATTTTAATGGTAGTAATCGCCCTCAGATTTCAGATCCCTCCATATGTAATTAAAAGATTCACTTAAACTCAAGTTTAATGTTTTTCGCTAATAGCAGATCCCTCATAACTACAACCACACTGAAACAACCGTTCTTCTACAAAATCGTGCAAACTATTTTGAAACATTTGATACCGAATAGTCGCCCCCGTAACTCTTACGGGGATAGTTTTATCAGCGCCCACTCTTTGCATCGAATATTACAGCATTCAGTACTGAATTTCAATTCCATTCACGTGAAACTTAAAGGTTACAGTTTCAGGTCGGACAACTTAAGATCATGCAGGAAAGAAAGTAGGGATTATTCCAAGGTTGATATATTCTGATGATTCACCTGCGGTGGGCCTTCCATTGACGCTACATTCAGTTCTTGTTTTCTCCGGATTGTTCAATGACAGTCGTACTCCTTAATATCAAGTCATGCGTGGGCCTCGAGGCCTGGCTATTCCAGAATTTCCAACTGACCGCACCAAGCAACCTGGCCAATACGAGTTTCTTTCTGATGTCTCTTCGGTCACCCATGTATGTGACTGTATTGTGATCACACAGCTATGCAATACAAATCTCACGAGTGATAGACAAGTGAGTATCCAGTGAAACACGGCACTTCCAATTTGACTATGAGGAAAACATGTTAGACCGAAATGGCCGGAAACACTTTGCAATGAAGAGGACTGGTTAAGTGATGTCATCGTCGACAGGATTATAAATTCTTCTACTTACCTAACATTTACGCCTTAAAGGGATCAACTTAAGAAGATCCACCAAGAATTTCAGACTCAAAAAATCGATTTATTGAAAAGTGATGTTGTGAACCAAGAACACGGATGGCACAAGGGTAATTTATTCAGGAAAGGAACACATGGGTTGTGCGTTTAAACACGACAAAAAAACAAAACACTCATCTGCGCACGGTACGGGGCCCAGACCATCACAGACTCCAATGCTCAATTCCTTTACGTTTTCTTACGTACCAAGAATCATTTCATGTGACGCTGCACTCCAATGTTTCTTCTTGTATTTTTCCAACTTCAATGTCAAAACATGTTTTGATCCCAATACTGAATAGCATTGGTATGAGTAGCATAGTACGATCGCCCCTCCCCACTAAATTAGGTATACAGTTTCCCCGGGGATGCCACCTGGGGCTTATATCCAAATGGTATGACTCACCTGGTTACGAGATTCTAGTCTCAGCCGAGTGTGCAGTTAGGAGGTTTATAACTGATTTTGGATACAGTCGCGCACAACAGATGTAATCGCGATTGCCTCAAGCTTTTCAGAAAGACTAGGAGATTTTCACCGATGGTTACGATCAACCGTTGATCATTCAGTGTCCTTTGTTAGAAAGAAAGTTTTCTTATTCCAATCTTTCTTGACCAGATGATAGTTGTAATGTGACTGTGGACATAGATTTCGATTTTGAAAGAATTCGCCCCACCGAAACCATGATTCCCAGGCTATATGGATTACTCAAAATTCACAAAATTAGGATACCACTTAGACCAATTTTGGATATGTCTAACTCTCCATACCACTCATTAGCCAAATGGTTATCACAATTACTAGATCCCGTCAGGCGGAAACTCTCGATCCACAGCTTACGCGACACATCTGATCTGGTGAATACAATCAAAGATATCAAGTTGATTGGACAATCGATGTGTTCGCTTGACATCGCATTCTTATTAACAAACGTCCCGCTAAAGGAGACTATAGATTATCTGTGTGATTATATCGAGGGTTCTAACATAGATATTCAGATAACACCGACCGAACTCGAACAGTTACTTTATCTGTGCACTCACAACGTGCAATTTATGTTCAACGAAGAAATCTATCGGAAGAAGGACGGTGTCGCAATAGGATCGCCGTTGGGACCACTGTTTGCAGATGTTTTCATGGCGAAGTTAGAAAACGAACAACTGAGTTTAGCGGTAGGCCAATATGATTTTTATAAGAGG
>JTDE01005273.1:0-14050 GCA_014338405.1 Paragonimus skrjabini miyazakii
AATTGATCGCGCATCCCGAGCGTTCCGGAATACGCGCCGGCGAACTTCCACATTGCTCACGTGATCAGTCCACTTAATATGGGTCAATTCGCGGAGACAACATATCTGTTGATAACTCTGTTTTTTTCCCATTCAGTTAATCAGACACTTAAATTGACATTGAAAGTTTTCATGGACAGTGTTCCACTCTGAACATCAAATGTCACTTAATGAGGTAACTGATATACGGTCGAACTTTTGGGCAGTGCTGTAATTTAGTAAACAGTTGTAAGGAAGGACGAAATACAACAGTGTAACTGTATACAGCACAATTCTTCTGAACTACTGTTTGGTTAAAGTCTGCCCACTCTGGAACACATAGTCTGAATTTATGATCATAGCTAACTCGGTAAAAATCTACCAACATCGACTGAATCAGCTATTAGATAAAAGTCAACTGGCTCCGCCAATCTTCTGATCACTATCCTAATGTGCACCCACAGGACACCAGGTGCATATCTGTTTGTGTATGCTTGTCTTCTGTAGACTCTTTGTCTGTCTGTGTTCGTTGATTGTAGAAGCATGCTGTTTCAGTGTGTTTAAATGTTCAATGTTGGTATGCTACATCTCAACGTTTTCAAGCGCATTCAGTCTTCTTATCTCACACCTGTGAACGTTTTGTTTGCACTTAAGAACGGCACAACAAATTTTAAGCTTCTATAAACACAAAGACAAGGTCACATAAATATAACGACTAACGTTCCAATGAACTAACTTGTTAACTTTACAGAATGTCCTATTTTCGTCTGTGGGGAGTGTGTAGATTAGTTGGTTAAATTAAACGCAGCAACAGTTGAAAACGTACAGATTTTATAAAGATAATGTATACAAAACAACGGTTGCCAATCGAAATCAATTAGGAGGCTCGTGAGGTTACGTTTTTGAACAGCGTCGACACTCAATTCAAAGTAATTTTGTTTCTTCTCTCTGTACATTTGTGTCAGCCTGATTCAGTTTATTCTGATCACCACACATTAACATAACAATCTCACTGTGTGTTGTATTATCTTGAAACACATTGTTCATCCTTACTTCAGCCATATCAGAGAATGCAATATTCAAATGTTCTACTTAGATGTGTGTGGGAAACTAATTTGCCTATATTCCGATCCCATGTAATCAGTACGGTATAACGAAAGGAGCATACAAATAGTTCATCGTGGATGTCAGTAACACTTGGCAACATATCAATTTCTCACCTCCAGTGCAAGTGTTCTTAGGTTGTTGGGTAAATGAAGTATCGGTGCATGTGAGACACTATCGTTTATGAAATTTTCTTCTTTCTCTTTAGTGTGATTCCTTGATTTTACTCCCACACATGGATGTCGGAAGGTGAGTATTGAGAAATTAACAACAGTGTAGTCAAACCAACCAAAAGTTGCACACTCTTGAAGTGTATGCATGACTGGCAGTAGAAACGAGAGAACAATGTCAGCGAACCTCTCTAAATCGACTACTTAGTTCAAACAGTTGGTTCCTTTGAAAAGTGTGAACAAACCAATTACAACACAAAAACTGGTAAGAATTTCGTATTGAGTCGTCAGTACCAAGTTTAGAATAACGCGGATGGGCTTTTTTATCAAACAGAGGGGTGAATAACCAATAAGCGTGTTAAGATAGGTCATTAATTCCAGGGAAGGGTCATGTTGACGAACAGTTTTTTCTGAACACAGGGAGCTGGCTTGAGTCAGTTGATTACGATCACCTCAGCAAACTGCAATACAATTGGTAATAGGATTCTGAAGGCACGAAATGGATGGACAGCGTGACCAGTGGTCAGGATGTGTTTACCGGCTAAGGAAACTGGCTATTTACGTGCTTCAAAGACATTGTCGTACTCTGGTAACATGGAGTCGTGCAAACATTTAAGTAACTATTCCTTCACCCTGGAGATCAAGCATCTCTCGGTTCTGCCTATGTAACTTTCTCCTCAGTTATATGCAAATTGGCAAACGTACTCTGAGGAGACACCGATTCGGTAGTGACCAGTCAATACAAAATGTTTGTATCTACCAGTTTTCTTATTCTAGCTGCTTTGTTCGGGTCAGCTATATGTCTATCTTATTTTTGTTTGCATTATATGTCAGGTTTGCATGAGCGCAGCCACAACTTTAGGCTAACAGATGATAATCAACAAGTATAATTAAAGCTAAGTTCAGTCTTCATGTTGTCCAATTTCAGTGAGGTGGAATGATGACATTATCTCATTCGGTTTAGGTCATATCTGCAAGCACCTTTGGTGGGGGTGGGGAAGGGGACTACAACCCTGTCTAGTCATATTTTGACCAAAGTGAGGATTGCTGATGAGTAGTTGGGGATTTGGTTAATTTCAAGTCGAATATCACCCACAGTTGATCACAGCTGTCGCATTTCCATAGACTTTCCAGTCGGCCCCTTTCGGACAACAGAAGCACTGGACTCGAGTTTCGTTCTCGTTAGAGCTCGTCAGTAGTGAATATGCTTGCCACTGTCGGGACTAGAACTCCGGTCACGCTTTCATGTGGGTGATGTTCAACTTGAAATTAACCAAATCCTCGACTACTCACCAATACTTATCAATAATCAAAGTGGGGATCTCATGATTCTTATTTGACGGGTCAATACAACTACGCGGCCAGTCCTTGTAGACACAACAAGTCTTGAACACGATTTCCAGCTGACTAGGTGTTGATAAAACAGATGACACAATAGTAGACTCACAGGATTTGCACACAAACAAAGAAGGGGCCTGTGTTTAGCTCAAGTCCTATCAATTTCAACTGTTCGAAAATACTCAGAGATTTCGCTAGAGGTTAAAAGTTGACGAACAAGCTGGTTTCCGACGTATTATTTTCAAGCTAAATGCATGACAATAAATGTGAAAATTGTTTTCAAGCCAGGGTTGTGTGAAACCTGATACAACGAATCTAAAGAATCTTAACTATGATAAGTTGGCTCAAAGTCTAAACTCACATAATGAAATGCTAACACGTTTAGTTTTGGTCAATCAAAGCGCGATCAGAGAACCAGAATTGATCAACAATTCACGAGTAACAGAAGCACACTCCGACTCTGACGACGATAGGCTACACGAACTAGTAAAGAGCAAAACAATGTTCTTGCTTTAATGACGTCAACGCGTGCTATACAGTCATTGTGCGAGCCAGAAAGAAACCTCTCAGTCAGAAGACTTAAATGTAAATATTATTCAACAATGGTAAGGTTTCAGTGAAGGTTTCGTGAACACTGCCCAGCGTGGCTTCACTCCGGAACAACAAAGAACATTAACTCATCCATTCTGGCCCACCTAGTTGACACACAGATAAGGCGTTTCGCATTGTTTACCGTGCCCCGGCCGCCGTGTCACGAAAGATCAAGTGGCGCATCCTGTCTATAGCCGAGGCGGTCGCAATCCGATTACGACAGCCGGATTTGTGTGTTCAAAAACAGTTCGTTCACACCCTGGGATTACCGTGGCCAAACACCTGCAGTCAACGCACGCAACAATTCGATCCCGTCCCCCTCAACTCACCCCATTTAACACTGACTTCCTAAAACCTACCTGCCTTGTGATCACAACCACAACGAAGTCGTGTTTGTGTTTTACCCAATCGCTTTACTCTCGTACTATTTTTGATCAATAATTTTTCTTACAGTTTTTTGATTTTATATATAATTGTACCGGCCTAAGATGAGAATTTATCGAAAACAGTTCTGTTCGCTGAAACCAAAATTGTTCTCAATGATTTTTGCGGGGATTTTTAATTATTTGAAGGTTTCAGCTGTTGACGGTTGTTGGAGTCATCAGTGTTTGGCTATGGAGTCCTGACATTTGTGTGCAAAAATGGATTTCATACTCAAGCTGAACCTCACGAATCATACAAGCAACAGTTGTTCTGGCACGAAGCGCTGATTGTATGGCTGTTTACAAAGCGTACTATCTAATGTGAGAAAATTTTTTTTAATCCAGATTGTGAATGATGCGTCCGCCATCTTGTTGTTTGTCCGACAACGCAGTGTAGAAAATAAGAGTTGCTAAACTAGCTAAACTCCATTTGAAGAAGTCGTTAGATCCGCGTACATAGAGGCAGTGAGTTTTTAACGAATTGCCTTTATTGACAGTTTTTTACGAAATGGCTCCCTCATATAGTGCACATCCTTTGCCTGTCCCAAACTACGGTAGCGATGGTTAAACAGTTTGTGAATACCCTGAGTACTTTTAAAGCGTATTATGTTGTTTTTCATGAATGTCCATTTCCTGTGCGTAGCCCACCTCGGATTTGCGAGTGTTACATTGCCACGGATATGTGCTGAATATAACTGTAGTCTTGATGGTGTTATTTCATGACTGGTTGTTTGTAAAGATTTCGTTGTCATTCGCTGACTGATGTCTTTAAAACAACTTCAGAGGAATTGACAATGTTGTTATTGCGCGCATCCTGTTATAATTTTGAAGCTGTTTAGGACAGGTAAGACTTGTTATAGTAATGAGTTAAAGTTCAAATGTACGAACGCATTGGTCTGGACTAAGGTTAATTTCCTGAGTGTAACACAGTGATGCCAGGAGAATTGAGACAGAGCTGGCACTGATCTTACCTTCTAATTACTGTTTGTCGAAGGGTCAATTATACAGAGTGATTCCAGGATTTGATGAGCGACACAGTAAGTCAACAACTATAGATTAGAACGAATTTGAAGTTCGAAGAAATACCAAAGAACAAAAGATCGGTGATTGAATAGCTGTCGATCGATCTGTAAATTGGGTTTTCGTGAAGCTCAATGGGCTTCACCTTCATTGAAGCAGACTGGGGTGGTACGGTAACAGCTAGGGACGATCGATTAGACTGAAAATATGCGAGGGACAATGTCTGCCAATCGAAGACAAAATGCGACTAGGAAACAGTTTTTACATGTCATACGTACATTCCTTATAACGCATATAAAGCGCATAATTATAGGTTTGTTGGTCATTTACTTTGGGAAATACTCAGGTTGTTTGAGGACTTGTACTGCTGATCTACTGTAATATTTGTTGGGTCCAGTGAATACATAACCTACTTCGTCATTAATACGGGGCAGTTCAATCGATGCAAGATGAGTCGTTCTGATTCAGAATAACCTTTTTTATTTGCAGCTTATTAAACCCTTGCATTTGCGACAGTCTTTATGACTCAACGTTCCGGCGTTGCTAGAAATCAACCTCAAACTTCCTTAACGATTCTCAGATCTGTTTCACGTTCTGTGTGTAACGCATAACCAAGATAACAGAATCCTCGACCACGACCTGATATTCATGGTGCTTGTTAAGTGATATAAAAAGCCTCTTTCTTAATCGTGCGTTCTAGTTTTCGTGTTACCTATCAGACACACACCTACGGCAAGCCTCTGAAGCTTATTTTCTCTGTGCATTTAATGAAGCGAACTTCTGAATTAGACAACTCCGATATTTGCTACATTAAAAAACCTACAAAGAGCTTACAACTTTCCTTCTAACCTGAATCTAACATCCGATCACGTACATTAGACGATATTACTGGATTTACGGTAGTTGATTTGTTTTGGTCGCTCATATTGCCGAGTGATAATTAGCTGCACATTCGATACATCTGGACAAAATTCCTAAGTCCATTTCTGGCTAGCTTCCCCAAAACACAACATTTGTTTGGTCTTCAAAGGCTCAACTGCTACACACGAATGAACCACGAATGCTTCCCATTGCGACGACCACCCTGGTTTCTAAACATGGGTATAGACTAAAATTGTCATCAACAACCTATAAAAAGACTGTAAAAAAATGTAATACTAAGTAAACATCAAAATATCTGTGAGGGTACATAGAACCGTCCGATAACTCGAGATACACACCATGTAAAATGTAAATGAAATCAGCCGATGCTGTTAACAACTGGCTATCGAAATCAACCTACTAAAGAACATTATACATCAGCATGACAGGCTTAAACTTTGGAAGAACGAGAAATTGTCCATGGATTGGCTTGCTAAAAAGTCGGCATTAGACGGTGACGGGATAACAGATGAGAAAATAGCTACCGATAGCAGTCCAGAAATAGTTGCTTTGCTAAAATAAAACTAAGTGGATTGTGGATTGATTACAGTCCACTAAAAAGAGTTGTTTGTTCCAGGCTAATTTCAGAATAGACCACAATTGTAAATAGTAAATCATGCTTTGATGTCGCCTAAGGAACTCAACTGTTGAAAGAAATTACTCTTAATGTGCTGTCAATATTATCTTCAAATTTACATTAGATTAGTGATACAATAGTGCATCGTGATGTAATAAGGTCTGGTGGCCAGTAACGACACGAAATGAAAACTATGAGAACAAACAGTCGTCTCCATAAAGCCACAGCCACAGCAAGATATGCTTCTGTCGCACATTACAGTACCGACCTGCCCCGGCGTTCATTTGGTCCAGAGAAGCGTAATGGACACTAGCGATGAGGTGCAGCCACGATATAACCAGATAATTAGGAAGTCATATAATACAAAGATCTCAGCCGTTCGGTTGTGTGAAGTCGACAACTGTGGCCTAGCAGGTTGCGATAGCAATTATCTACTAGACTGGAAGCGCTGTTTGACACAACTGTGATGGACGTGTTTTAACTAAGAATATTGTTACCTGTTCCAATTAATTTTTCCCCATTCTTCAATCCGTTCTTTTTCTGTTAAGTATTTTCCCGATGACCGGTTTGGTGAACGTAACTCAAATCCTAACACTACCAAGTTTTTTTAAAGTATGGGAATCTGCATGACCGTTGACGCAACTGTTACGCAAAAAGTTATTGATAGTGTGACCAAAACAAAGTAGTTTGTGCAAATCCTTAAGGCACACATGACAATTGGTTGCAGATTATTGGCCTGTATTTGGAAAGGCTTCCAATATGAATAATTTAACCAAAGATTTATCCACGGGATTTATTTGGAAAGAGAGATATCACCTTTCTGGCGCTTTACGCGACCACAAGCATTGATTCACTCGCTGCTCCGATTACTCCCGTGATGAAAATAAGAGATGCCGTAAAAATCCACTCGCAAAGATTCCTGGGAGCCACTGAGGTCAGATAGAATCTCTCGCAGTTTTTACTTGCGTTCCAGGTGGTCTCAGACGTTTCAGATGGAGCATTAATCTAGCGAATAGGCTCAATGGCGAAACAAATGTATTGAGTATCCTCGTACAACGAGGCCTGATGTTTGTTACGGACGCGTTCCCGTTGTTGCAGATAGTCGATGCACTTTTGTCCTAACGCCTGCTTATTTGTCTTATCAGCCGTTGGTGGTCTGGTTAAATTGGATCAATAGGTTTCTGCTTTCTGATTGGTTGTTTGTCAGACTGGTCATTTTTATGGGTAACATATCACATTCGTTGTAGTCACCCATTGAGTGCCAGAAAGTTAGTGTACGCTATCGAGCCTCGTGTTCTGATTCCGCACGGTTGGTCGGGTTATAACAATGTTGTCGGCTCGTGAAAGGCGGTAGTGGTTAATACAGTGAATCAAATACCTAGTGATCACAATTCTCCCTCCGAATACCATACCTGGTCGTTACTGCCACTTCACTTTCCTATTCGTACCGGTTGCTCCCCATACACATACGGATCATTTATCACTCTGTTCAGCTGGACGTGAATGTTGGTTTACCGATGATCAGCCTTTTTTCCTAGATTGGGTTGCTTTACTCACAACGTTGCACAACGAATCGCAGTTTGTTAATTCAAATTATCTGGAAGTTTCGTTTCTTTCACGATTTGTCATCATTTTCTTTCCGAGGAGTGTTCGTATACTTTGAAAAAGAGGATTTGGCAGGCATATGAGCATATCATCTCAGCCTCTACGGTATTACACTAGGTAGAGCAGTTACCATTGGCTGCATCAAGCCAAGTTGGCGATATGACAGGGAAAAGAGAATGTAGGATCTTCTAAATGGCATGCCCTAATCTAAATCAGCTGAAATCTATATGCGCGTTTCCTGTGTTTTTAATCAACCGTTGGAATTCGGATAATCAGAAAGGCCGAAAGACTTGTCCAAACACAAGGGCTGTGATCGAGTGTGAGTGGTGTTCAATTTGAGATAATCAAAACTGGCCGACTTTAGCAAGCCACATCTGCAATCATACCAATCGAATCACCATCAAAGGTCTAACCGGTCATCTGTTTGTTGCCAACAGCATTACTCCTCTTGCCATGTTTACAGACCATGTTTCTATTTACTGTAAGTACAACTGCATATTAGTCAGATTGATTGCGACGATGGAAAACAGTAACCCTGTGCGCGGACACAGTGTATCGGTAATGACTCTGAATGGAAGAATATATATGGAGGAAGAGACTGGACAGCCTAACGAAGCACAAAACGAGTTGTAGGCCATCGCCGCAGCTGAGCTGAAAACTTACCACCTTAGTTCAAAGCAAACTACATAAAATGTTGAAATTGACAAAATGTTACTGTCAACTGCGATTGCCATAAATATCACTTAATGTATTCGCTATAACCTGCTAATATTACTGCTCCTTCATCAAGATGACTGCGTGTGTGTCCCAAACTGCTAATAGACTCATAAGATTTGAAACTGGTCGCATTAACTGCCGAACTAATTGGAACTCTCGATGGAACCCATTGCTTCGCATGTCTTCAATGGCGGTGAAATTGTTACCTTTCTTCATCCCTCTGTGTCTTTGATTATCGCAGATACTGATTGCGTTCTTAGTTAATCGACTGCAACATGGCGTATCAAAAGTACGTTAAGTACGTTGCAGGATTGACAGAGTAAGAGGTATCTTTACGCTCAAGATCGACAACACTGAACTGCAAGAAGCGGAAAATAGAAGTTACCATGCAAAAATAAGTGCGAGTTATTAGCTAATAAGCAACATGTCTTAACCGGTCTTGATCAGAGAAAAAGGTTCTTCAGAGAATGCCTAACGGCGACAGTACACGAACAAAAACGGCTATCCAATAAGGACAACTAATTGCGATGCTTACACTGCTTCATTGGGTTCTAACGAGTGTAATTAGGTTATTGTGAAATGGGGTTATCAAATGCGGTGTTTGTGCGTGATTCATCCAACGCAGCGTGTACATGCATTGTGACGGATAGTGGTTTTTCATTGGAGTATAGCTCATTGAGGGACTCTTGATTAGGTTGTGTCTGTTCCGATGTTCGTCCTAGGTGAGTAACTGGTGTTTAATTTCTGCATACTGATAAACAGTATATATCGAAGTGTCTCGTGAACAGGTTTCTCTGATCTAGTTTTATTCTCTTAGTGATCACACTGACCCAAACGAATTTCATTCCAATGTATAGTTCGGATAATTGTGCTATGAATGTTTGCACCTCGACAGTTAACTTTGCATAAAATGACTGAAGTATAGTCCAAATGCAATGTCAAACTGAATTCCCTTTGCCAACAGCTAATTTGCATTTTTTGCGAAATGAGTGTTAGACTGTGTGAATGAGGTCAAATCTTTGAATGCTGTGCGTTACATCAATATTTGGAAGCCATTACTCACGTTCTTGTGACCACTTTGACCTGGTTTCGCGTCTGTTATCTCGTCAGTGTAGTTACCTTGAAGCAAAGTTGGTGCTGTCAAATTCTGCTTTTGCGGCAGTGAAAAATGCAAAACAAGGTCTCTTCAAAACAGTTTACAGGAATTATGTTCTACTTATCCTGTTACTTTTCAAAGGACAAACCACTTTTGTTACTATTGCCTTAGAAAATAAATATCCACAGCAGTTATACTGTTATGCGGAGACAGTCAGTATCAACTCACACAAGCAATAACAGCAATAAAAACAACAAATGACTCAGGAAAGGTGAAAACTGTATTCTATCCTTTGCAGACGGCAATGTCATTCCTAAATGCATGTTTGAATGTGCCAGTGGTTGATGACCGGCCAGAACAGAGCATAAGTCTAAGTCCGAGCATAAGAAACAGTACTAGTCCTCCCAAAAGTAACTGGTATCCATGTAATTAGCCTACCTTGTATTCGGACAAATTTGTTCATGCACTCTGATTGTGAATGAAGCATCTGTAGGGATCTGTGTTTGAATGTCGTCAATGCATTTAAACACGATATTCCTAAGTGCATTGTATGGGATAAGGAGAGGCACAAGAAACAGCAGGATACTAACTCAAATCTACTCAACATAGGGAACGGGTTTATCCGTTGGTTTAGGAGATCCCTAAAAATGACACAGAAATCCTGCGAGGCTAGACATTATTATGCACGGACTTGTTGTATGTGGATTTCCAAGTCAAGTAAATCAAAAAGCTGGACTCGACTGATGTTGTTGTGACGCCGACAACCACTCGGATTACCTCGCTTAACATTTCAAGTAGTTACCCCGCACCTCCGAGCAGTTCGGCATTCGAATTTGGCTTCAAACATACTAAATTGCTTACAGTAGCAATGCAATATTGCTCAAACAACGAACGAAAATCTTACATAATCTAGGCACACTCATAGGGTATGCATTAGTTTAATCATGGCTAACTTCCAAAAATTAGGAAGTGTAAAATCAATTTGTGGTTGCTCTAAATAGAGCATTCTCCGTTCACTGAGAAGATGGGCGTTTACGGTTATGACCCCATCGTTTCACCATTCATCGCCTGCATACAGCATCGTTCGGTATGACCAACAAAGCCAGCACAGTGGTCCCCGGTGACGTCACACATAGCAGAGATGACTACTCTTTCCAGGGTCCCCATTCTCCACTCCTGTTGACTTTGCACACCCTGGGGATCTCCGTTTATTATTGTCTCGTGGTGCACCTGCAGTTGCCTTTTAACTCTTGCTTTCAGCATGCTCCAGACATTCTCAATTGGGTTCAACATGGGCGAATAGGGTGCCAGTCGTAAGAGTTGTTCTCCATTATATAACTCTTCAGTAAACACACTTTCCAGGTCAGTGTGACACGGTGCGTTGTCGCATATTAGCACAATGTCTGACATGGGTGTACTGATCTTCAACTGATCTAACAGGGTTCGTAGCCATCCCTTGCAATCGTTACTGTTGTATGCTCCTCGCCTCGTCGTATAGCCCACTATTGAGCTTGATGTCATGGCTCCAATCAAATGGAGATTACGGCCTCGGCTGTTTGTTACAGTGACGCATGCTCTCGTTCCTTTTAGTGAACGTCCCATTGACCTTGTACAGAACAAATTGAAATTTGTCACATCTATCCAGCAAATAGTCTTTGAATTTGCATAACACTCCAAATTATCATTTGAGTTCATGCCAACGGGCAATTGGCACAGCTTTTTGACAGTTATGCATCGGCCATCCAAGTATCGACTGATCGTTGTGGTCGATAACTCCTTCTCGAACTCAGCCTTGACGCGCAATCTCAAAAATTGCAGTGTCACCGTCGGGTCTATGGAAATCCACTCCAATAACATATCAATCTCAGATTCTGTCAGAATCTTGCTCCTATGTCCTTTGCGAGGCTGCGCTTCATAACTGATGCAATCCACATGAAGCCACTTGTAAGCGGTATTGCACTTGACTCCGTTTAGAGCGGCAACCATACGCCAGTCATCGCCCCTTCCGAATGCTTCGATAATACGTCTGCGTGTTTCGGGACTGATCCGAGTGTAATTGCGTCCGTCAGCCATGTATACAAGAGAACTAATGAAAATGTCCTCACAAAATGATTCACTCTCATATTACAACTCGAAATCTACCACGACCCTAAACCTAACTCCTATTGGACACGAGATCCACAGACACTCCTAACCACTCGCACCCCTTTACCTGTCAAAGGAACCAATACGGTCCGCAGTTTGATGAATTAGTAGGGACAGGGTCAGATGATCTGTGCTCCACTGTGACCGCTAACCCCGTTCTCATTAAGCAAAGCCGCCGACGTCCCTTGCATAACCCGTACCACTTCCTCTATCAAAGTAGCCAATCTGAAGTGCTCTAATTAAGATTGGTTGTCCCTTCCGGTTAGTTGGACCAATCGCGTTCTAGCAGTCACGTCCAAGTTTTAACATGGAAATCCTAATGCACCAAAGTGATTTGCTTTTGCATGAAATGGAAAATCTTGTGCCTAAAATGGAAACAGATATGTAAAATGGTATAGTATGAGTAGAACCTATTGTATCCAGTAGATTTAATTTCACTTGGTAACCACACGTGACTATAGAACGTTGCCTCATGGATGAAGAAGTTGTCTTCTACAAATGGTGCTTGCTGGATAACAGCCTTGGATTCGTTCGGTAAACAACGAATGCTCCTGCAAGTCAACGACCTTAACAACCACGGATGAAATCTTAGTTGAACGGTTGCCCGCTGGAAGGACTGCCTATTCATGGACACTAGATAAATGAGTTTGTTAGCAAAAACTGCTGATATGAACATGCAGTTAGTGCAGTGTTTTTCTCCAGGTCTCCTTCATATCTTCCTTTCCGGTTCAATGAATGTTTTCTTCGAAGTGCAAAATCTATGTTGAGAAAATGACTTTTAACACTCAGCTTTTGCTTCTTCGGATAAAAACGGTTGAACTCATTGTACACACTCCGCGTGGGTAGCAGGATGAAGTTAACAGAATCAAACCTGCTTTATTGTCCTGAATGAACACCTGGAAGGACATAACTTCGACGTAGAACCCTCCAATGGCTCGTTCATTAGTGGTACACCACGAACCACTACAGTTCATGTGCTCGTTGTTTTGGTGTAATCAAACACAAACACTGGACCTTGGAACCCCATTTCGCAATAAACATAGTACATCTGTTAAAACTCGGTGGAGCGGTGTGGAAATCACAACAGGATGTGATTATTAGATGACCGATTTTGTACACGTACCCTGTGGTGTATTTGTCACCAGTGTAGTTATTTCAGAGTTAATGTAATATGGGCTATCCCATGGTAGGTACCGAATGGTAGCATCATGTGAACTGGAAAACATTGATACCTCTTTGGTGTTTTCCAGATTAACAGAACGTTTGAATTTTTTCCTTGACTTGCGTCACTTTGAATGCGGTGATTGTAAACTATGAACAGTAGCTCGCAGGTACTGATGAATCCCAATGAATACTTGAACTTCTTTGTTAATTTGTAATGAAAACGTCTTTCGGACACGAAGCTTTGTGATCCAAACAAGTATACAGCGTGAACCGATCGCCAGGTTCTTTCTGTTACGTTATAAAAGTCAGATAGAACTTGCATGTGTGCAAGTTTATGCTTTAATTTCTTAAGGTTTGCTGCTGAATGGTCAATCATCCTGAGGTGTATCAGTTTCTAAATACCACGGGAAGTATTTTCTGTCGTCTTTACTATGTTGTCCGAAGCATTTCAACAATGGTGTGTGTTTGTGCTAAGATGTGACAACCGTTGAGATTGTCTCATTGAGCTGCTGACTTGATTAGGGTATCACGTAGCCATTTGTTATGATGATAGATGAATCAGGTCAAATCAATAGGTTGTTTTGTATACTATAAAAGTGGAAATTAAAGTATGTGTATATCTATTTGTTAATAAATAATGAAAAATGAAGCCATCAGTCAAAATGGTTTAAACTAATATATATTGTAAACATTTTGAATTTAAGCAAATGCAAACGAAGTAACAATCTGCTCCACTCAGTCGCCTAATACACTCAAAAAAATTAAGTTTAAAATATTCCAAAATTATGGTTGGTTAATGAAAAATAAGTATTTTATGAGATAAATCCATGTCTCCATCTATCATCAACCAAATAGTTTGTGACACGAACGCTGCAGAAATTTGTGTAGAAATGCAAAAAAAATAACCAATGAACAGACATAGTTTTTGCGTTTGTACTAAAAACACGGCAGGCTAAACTTTTACTCACACAACTGTGACTGAAATTTGGAAATTGGAAAGACCCACATGAACTTCTGTAACCGATAATTTTCACTGGATCCAGTTACACTGTACGACAAACTTGAATTCACGTGGTATCCGGTCTCTTGCAGATGTGAAGTAATCGTTTAAGAAACTTTGTGAAAAGATAAGCGACTTGCGTGGTTGCCTAAGACATACCAT
>JTDE01005275.1:2831-33172 GCA_014338405.1 Paragonimus skrjabini miyazakii
ATTCACCCAACACGACTTCCTCCTACCATTTCACCCCCGTGTCTTCTAACCTCCACGGGCGATAATCGTTTTCTGAGGCCAAGACAACTGGTAAACATTGGCCCCTTCAATGTCCGCACTTTCCGACAAATCGGTCAGCAAACTGCTCGGACTAGTGCTCTCTCAAGTCTGGAACTTGATGTGTGCTGTGTGTCGGGGACGCGAGTCTACGATTCTAACATGGTTATCCATTTGAGCTCACCTGTAGATAACTGCCGATCCAAGCGCTTCTCTCTCAGGGTTTTTGGTGACGCCGAAGCCGAATCTCATAGTCAAGCTAGGGTGGGAATCGCACTATATCGGCATACGCTCCAGTGGATAACTGTTTGGATGCCACCAAGTATGCATTCTATGACGCCCTCGTTGACCTTCTGATGCAACCTAAACACTCAGACATCATCATAGTAGCTTGCGATTTTAATGCTCAGCTTCGTCGTCTTTCTCCGGATGAGAAGCGGTTTGGAAGTATGTTTGGTGTCCGGACGCAACGCACCGACAATGGCGAAAGACTACTACGGCTGTGCGTACCCTACGGTCTCTATATTTCGGGCACCGCATTCCAACGCAGAAAGAAGCACTGTGTTACTTGGAGACCTCCATGTGCTTCTCAGCCGTGGACACAGTTGGACCATATAGCAGTCAGTTAAGGACTGTCGTGCCTTTTGGTGCAACCATCTGGACTCGGACCATGCTGTTGTGCGTTCCCGTTTCGTTTTATCATTTGCCCAGAGGACACACGCTCGTAAATGCAAGGTATCTAACTGGCATTCGAACGATGAGGGTATGAAGGACGCTTATTAAGAGGCGTTGGTGAGAAAGTTACCCAGTTCGAGTCGGATGGGTGATTCTAACGAACACTGGGAATAAATCACTGAAGCTATGAAAGCATGTTGTGAACAGGCATGTTCCGAAGGAGCTGTTCAGTTGCGACAGAACTGGATTCCCGTCACGTCGATAAACCTAATAAACAAGCGTCGCTCGATCTCACCTGGTCCTGAAAATGATGACGACTTTCGAGAACTTAAACGCAAGCTGACAAAGCTTGTGCGAAGACCGTAAGCACTACCTGGTGGAACAATCGAAAGAGATGGAAAGAGCCTTTTTATCTGGGAATAGCAGGAGACTATTTCCCCTGATCCATGATTGTACTAGTCGGGTCGGTGTAAGTAAGACCATATGTGGAAAAGATGGTTCACTTATCACCAGTCAATCGCGCCGACTTTATAGGTGGACTGAACATTTTGAAGAACACTTCAGTTGATCTGAACCAGATCATGTGGACGACGGAACCCGAATGGTCAGTTACTGCGTTCCAGACGGTCCTCCGTCGGAAGCAGAAGTGGTCCTGGAGCTTAAATCATTAAAGCGTAATAAGGCTCCAGGACCAGATCTCCTCTCTCCTTCTCTTTTCAAGGATGGTGGAGAGAGATTGATATAGTGACTGACAAAAACTCCTCCAGACGATTTGGGAGTCTAAAGAGGTGCCTGGTGATTGGTGCTTGTCAACAGTAATTCCCATTTTCGAAAAGGAGTCCCGAAGTCTGTGTGACAACCACAGAGGCATCAGTTTTTATGTATGTTGCTTCCAAGTTGCTTACTGGCCTCATTTTACGTCGGCTCACTACGCCCAGAGAAAATCAGATACGCGATAAACAGGCATGATTCCAATCCGGTTGGGGGGTGCGTTGATCACATTTTCAGTTTGCGACGGAGTTTGGAACATCGGCACTGTTACAGACAGCCGACATTCGTGGTTTTTTGGATCTGAAGGATGCTTTCGATTCAGTTGCTCTTAACGTTCTCTAAAACCGTCTTTTTCGAAAAGGAGTACCAGGGAAATACGTGAATCTATTGAGACCACTGTGTGTTCACTCTGCAAGCAGAGTGAGAGTTTATGGACAACTTTCTCGGGCGTTCATTACTTCTAGTGGTGTTCGTCAGGGGTGTCCGATTTCCCCCTTCCTGTTCAATTTTGTCGTGGACGACATTCTGGAGGGTGCGCTTCAGGAGTCCAGTGGGCTTGGTGTTGAGTTTCTTCCTGGCGTTAGATTGGCTGATCTGGAGTACGCGGACGACATTGTCTTACTTAGCCCCTCTGCCGAAAACATGCAGACCATGCTGGACAGGTTGAGCGACCGAGCTGGTTTTTATGGAATGCGATTTGCACCTTCAAAGTGCAAAGTTTTGCTTCAAGACTGGGGCACTTCAACTCCTTTTCTCATTGCAAGTAATCCGCTTGAGACGGTAGACAATTTCACATACTTGGGTAGCACTATCTCGTCAGCCTGTAATATTGCCGATGAGATATCAGCGAAGATTGCAAAGGCACGAGCTGCCTTTGCCAAACTGCGTCATCTGTGACGTCGAAAAGACGCCCGGTTGTCGCTGAAAGGTATGGTATATGGTGCCTGTGTGCGTTCCATTTTGCTCTATGGTTCGGAAACGTGGCCTGTTCACAAGGAAGATATCAACAGGCTTGCTGTGTCTGACCATCGTTGTCTCCGCGAATTGGCCCATATTAAGTGGACTGATCGGGTGAGCAATGTGGCAGTTCGCCTGCGCGTATTCCGGAACGCTCGAGATGCGCGATCAATTGGTCAATTAATCACGGTACACAGCTTGCGATGGTTGGGTCACGTACTCCGTATGTCATCTAATCGTTCACCGTACCCGGCATCGCATATTGAGACCACCAACAGTTGGGTAAAACCGCGTGGTGGTCAAGCAACAACGTGGTCACGAAATAGGAAGATCCTGATTGCTCCATTGAGCAAAGTGGGTGGGTGTCGCCTGCCTAGGTGGGTTCCTTATGATCACTCAAACCGCTGGTTAGAGACGCTATCCGAGATGGCGGTCTGTCGCAGTCAATGGCGTACCTGCATCTATACCACTTCTGATTCATCCGCTTAGTCTTCTTTTGTTAATTTTCAACCTTTCCAGTAACGTTTTCCTCTAGGATATTTCACGTCACTATTGAGGTGAGCGGCGACCCGAGCCACATTACTTTATGGTCAGGGTTATGGCTGCTATGATGATATTAATAAGGCCATCTACAATTGGGTAGAACTGTGAGGTGATCGACTGTCCCGTTGAAAAATGTCGTTAGATGTCTCATGTCCACTTGGGAACTTCGCAGTCACTCGAATCGTGAGTTAGAAACACTCTCCTTGCATGACAGTGTGTCGTAGTTACTGATGTACCTGCATCCGCTTCATTATTTTCATTCACTATCACTGTATACATTATACTTGGTCATCTTTATATTGTGTTCTTGGGCCCTATTGTTAAAATGGTAGAAATGAGGGATACAACTTGTAACTAGTCGATCGAGCTTATCTAATCACTGGTCTGCATTGGACGAGCTTGAAAAATATATGCAAAGTACGGTAGTTCCTTTAAAACGGGTGGAATAGGTCGGCTACCTTAGGGTTGTGGGATGCAGAAATCGCCGCAAACTGGTGTGGCGACTGGATGGCGGATTATTAACTCAGTTGTAGATCATTAAACATATGAGTGTATCCGCACACAGTTGATTTGAGACGACGAAGAAAGTTTAAGTGAGGTCTAAACAAGCAGCAGTAACTGGTTTGGGCTCGTCGCCGTCGTCAAAAAAATCAGTGGTTCGTGCTCATATTTGACTGCCACAACCATTAAGAAAAAACAATCCCTTGCTAAAAATAAATTATATTCGTACTCAGGCATTCAGGCACAGAGTGCCTTGCAGATAAACATTTGAGCTATAAGAGAAAGTAAGACATCACATACGTGACAACTTTCCCTGTCTCATAATTGAGCTTACTTACAGATAACTCGGCTGAACAGTGGCAACATTCACATCATTGAACTCGATTAACTTTCATCCTACTTAAAGTCTCCAACCACCAATTCTGTGAGCCGCAAGGGCCGCAGTCCGAGAGACGTCCTACTGCATGAAGTCTCTTCTGAACAGTAGTGCGAACCAGGTCAGGTGCTCGCGTATTTGTTGAATAATTTATTTGGTCTCCGACTAGCTCTTTGTCACACGTTGCTGATAAGGAAGAAGATCAGAACTGGATGATATTAATAGAAAGCTTTGTCAGCTTCTAGAACCTACTCTTTGTGTAATGGTATTCGTTCTTCGGGTGCCTGTGATGGGTGAAGGTGCCGTGTCTTTGGGGCTCGTGGCTAGTGGTGTTTTATTGGCTGCCGAAAACTTAGGTTAAATACTGTCTAAACATGTTATTCCAGCTCTGTTACGTAGGTGGCTTCCGGCAAGACAGGCATTTTCTACTGAGATGCTGATGGCGTATCGCTACATTAGTCAACGCACCTATCGCCAAAATGTTTTTTGTTGAATTAGTTTTATTTTCGTTTATTTTAACAACATTGTGTTCAAAAGCTTCCGGCTTAGTGTGCCCTTTGATTTTTCCTTGTGCTTTTTTTCTAGTGCTGCTTTTTTGCTACCCATTCCAAGCCGCTTGGTAGACGCTATGTTGGCAAAATACGAAGCTTTTGTAAATAGATTATGTCCTGCAGTCTAATTAATTTCAGATAATGAGTTCTTTCGGTTCGCCATCACTTATGCTTTCCAGACAACCAACCGTGCTCTGCTTCGCTGGTTGAAAGCTTGGGATTCTTATGTGTACGGTGTCACACCACCTACTCCTCCGTCGCTTACGGTTCAACCCAGCAACACGACAGATTCCAAAGTCAGTCAATTCACGCCTCGAAATAACGATTTGGAACAAATGGCTGGAGAAATCGATCCCCGAGATGGACTCCCTCGATATAGGCTTGTGTTGTTGGCTGGATGTCCAGGGTTGGGGAAGACCACTGTGGCCCACCTGCTTGCACAACATGCCGGCTACCAGGTTGTCGAGGTGAATGCCAGGTATGTTTTGTTTCTGTCACCTGAAACAACTCTACTCCTTACTTGTTTTGTATAATTCAGTCTTCATCTTCCTTTAGTCGACCTCAAATTTCCTCACAGCCATCTTTCTCATTCTGGGCTGCTTGTATATTTGTGCCGTGTGCACGTGGTATCTGGTGTCAGGTCACAGTTGTGCGCAGTACGTTGTTCACAAACTAAACTCGCCGATTTTTCGAGTGTGAGTATCGCTCATTAGTGGGTGTAGGTTTTTGGCTGTTGCGCAATAGGCTGTTTTACAGCGTCACACACGCTGGGACACTTGTAGGAACCGGATACTGCTGGAGTTCAAACATAGATAACAGCTACCAAGATAAATGAAACTGAATTGCTATGTCCATGCAAATGCTAATCGGTGTTCTCATATTAGTGTTCACGTTCACCGGTGCTTCCTCAGTTCATCACAACCTGGCAGTTTATGATTGTGCAACTGCAAGCCTCTACTTGTTACTCAGTCTTTGTATAGCATTTCAAGCCAAACATGGCCATACATTTTAAATTTCACACGGAACCATGATAACTGTTAGATCACTAATTCCGCTGAAGTTATACCAACTACCAGCGTCGAATCAGACATCTAGACTGGTTCATGTTTATGTGTATTGGTGTTAGCTGGAATTAATGTCGTCTCAAATAAAATAACCTCTGTGAAGAAAGACTATAGTGAAGCGTTACGTTTACTGCCAGATCTGTAAGTGGTATCGAAATGGAAAGGAGAAAGCTCACCACGCCACCGCTGTATTTGATGGTTTTCTTAAATTTTTGTTTTGGTTGAAGTCGTAACTAAATGCAACAAAACACTGGTCCATAATAACTTTGAAATGTATACCAAACATAACGTTTCCACCTCCAACCAGCCTGTACTGTTGCGCACGTCTCCTATTTGACACTAAAGTGATGCCATTCGTCGACACAAAGGATTCTGGAAAACGATATTGCGGGACGGTCATTTTGACGATGTTGGGTTAGTAGCGTCAAGCACATCGGTTTTGGATACCATCTGGCCGTTTAAATCCACAGTGGCTGCCGCAGCACTAATTAATTTGTCCTTGAGATTTTCGAAACAACAAAAACGTTTTCTGTAACCGAAGTGGTTATAAACTAAGGAATACATCCTGTTCGAAAGATGGGATATTCATTGGAAGTGATAACTCGACGCTCACTACTCATTGTTGCGACTTGCCGTCATGTGGGAGCTTTAGTTTCCGAAGATGTTTCAACCGTTCCGGGTCGGGTTTCTTTCTCCCCCTTGAAAATATGGTAACCGAGGAGATTAACTGCCATAGGTGCGGAAGCACGTTGGTTATGACTCGGTATCACGCCGTTTTTCAACTACAGTTAGGAACTTCCCCAAATTCTCGTCCTGTTCCCAAAAGTTTTTACCACATACTGTAGTGGTGTCAACATGAGCAGAAGTTCCGTTCAAGTCTTCATTGGTTTGTTGAAATCACGCAATGATCAAGATTGACGAAAAATTGGCATTGGGGTATTTTTTGCTTTTGTCTTTTCTTTCCAAAGGATCTTTATCAGGGTAAACAAAATGTTTGTTACTCTCACTGTAATCAATAACCATTCGCTTCTTGACGTTCGTTAGTAGTAACCAGTACTTAAGCTCGCCAGCGCGTCATACATGATTCGAATATTTTTTCTTCGCGTACTCTTGTATCTTTGATCTAGTAAAAAAGTCAATCTCAAGGTTGTGACGTCTATATTTAAGGGTTATAAATGTGCAGTCTGGAGCGGAGTTTGCGAAAGAGGCCAGGGCAACGCACGTGCTGCAGTGGGACTACATAAATATGACCACTGTTTATTGGTTTTAAAAAGAATTTCTGCTTTGCGCAGTTTGAAAAAGTCGTGTCTTACTAAAATATTGACGCAAATATCTGAAAGAACAGCAGTTCCGGCACGAAGATAAAGGGTGTCTTTATGTTTTATGAATGCCAAACAATGCGCATGAGCAATACTTGCTAAATGTGTGGAGGCCTTCTACACGCCACCAGTTACAAATGACAATGACCACGGATATGTAGCTGTCCAAGCTGTAGATATCAATAAGTGCTCCTGCTGCAATTCCTTTAACACTGACGTCTGTAATAGCATCGCCTAAACATCCGGGTTCCTCTGCTGTGACAGCGGATAAGCAAACTGAACTCGTCACCTATTTTTAATATTAGTTTCAGTTTTGTCACCAAATGAACACCTTTTGAAAGTAACCTTTTTTACTGCTAGCCTTACGCTCCGCCTCCTTTGCGGGACACTAGTATCTTGGGTGGTGACTTTTTCACAGAAGAAACATTTAGATTTAGAAGCACCCAGTACAGAACACTCACAGGAGCAAACAGTTGAATTCATCGGACTAATAGTGCTATATTAATTAGGCAGGCTTGAATTCTGAAACAAAAAGGTTGTTTTTGAGTCATTTCGAGTTGTTTAACCTAATCGGTATATGTTTTTAGGTGTAGAGCTTTGTGTTTCAAAAGTCTGACGGATAAGTTTTGGATCTGGCTCACGTAGAGATGCGTCATCACTATCTGTTTTGAACATACAATTTTCTGCTAATCCTCGCAATTTCTGAAGATTTTGGCCATGATTTGCCAACACCTTATCAACATTTTGCTAACAAACAAATAGCAAACACTTTGTTTTCGAGTTGAATGTCGATCGTTTCACCGACATATACAGCGGCGCCATAATTTGAACATTCAACGATCCGCTTTGATACTACAAGTGAGGAGCAATTAATGAGTATCTTCCCTTTGTGTAAATGATGGGTGGCAGCGAAGTCGTGAAGGTCCACAAAATGCAGTGCAAGTGGTTCCAGGTGCCAGAAGCTTCCGGAAATTTGGAAGAGCATCAAGCCTTCCGGTCAGTGAAGTCTGTTCATGCTCGACTAATTCGCAGATGCATAAATTGTTACGAACAATAGATCACGGTATAGGTACGAGTGAGAAGACTGTTGGTCCAGGTGTTCGGCCATGCTAATCCGAGAACATGAGATGTACGCTGATACGGTAAGAGGTGCAAGGCTACTAAATAAACACAAAAACTTACTTCATCACTAGCATAACAAACAAATTAAGCTATGTTCTTCAGTACCCTGAACTCTATGAAGCATGGGAATCAACGCAGCTTGCACCCACAGTAAAACTAAGTAGTTTATTCGTATCAACTACATCTGTTTGCTGTTCGTTGGAGACATTTTATATTATTTCGGTGAAAGCTATTTTTATTTCATCAAGCGTTTTCCACTTTATCCAAAAAGGGAATCATGGACCACCTGTTGTTATTGCTTGTTTATGTCACACTGTTGAAAAACGGTTAGGCGATGTCGATCGCGTTTCATGATGTTGGTTCTTGAATTTACCCTTAACCTTTCCAAGATGGGTCACAATACACTTTTTTGAGGTGGAAAATGTAAGAGGGAACCATGCACAATTGCTACGTTATTCACACTATTGCTGTCTATCCGCCTGTGGTTTTTTTGGCACGCTGGTTATTAGTTTCGTACTGGACAACCGTTCATTGTTAAAATGCTGTAATGTCTTTGTCCTAATAGGTATCTACTTCAGTCGATACAACACACTCCGTTTCTGAATAGTTTGTTCCCAACTGGAGGTGTTACCGTGAAACTACTCGTTAAATGGTGATCATTTGAACTGTCTGTTTCATTCCAACCTCGCCATTTGTAAACGAGTCTGTTTGTAACGTCCACCTGTCTCGGTAAGCGCCGACTCGGCGGTTCTCGCGTCTTATATTTAATAGCGACGATGATAGCCTTAACTGACAATCTATATTAATTAACTTTGTTTCAAATTTCGAGGGTTCACATTTTTTCCTAATTTCGCTCAAAAAATGAACTCAGAAGTAACTTGAACATCTTGTCTAGAATCATGTTGTATTCCATGTTGTACCTTTTATTGTTCTCGAGAGTTCTTCTAGGTCAGCGATTACTAGCACTTTTGTTAGATGTTACTTGCCAATTGCCAATCACTCACACTTGACGAAGTTTCTTATCCATTCTGATGCTGTTTATGTATGTCTCACTAAAAGACTTTCCGGAGTAAAATGTACACGGACTTCTACATATTCAGAGATTTTTCTCTAATAACTTACTGGTTAACTTGTTACTTGTTTATTCGTTTTGCCCTGACGACATTGTTCCTTATAAAAGTTATGTATTCAGCCTGATTATAATTAGGAATAGACAAGGTTGTTTGCTACACTGTTTCTGATAATTACTATGGGAACTTTCTACCAGTTAGATGAAAGTTGGGAAGCTCTCTTTGCTCATGTACTTCATCAAGCAGTTTTTATAGTAGATGTACTCTCGTGGTCATCATCATCATCATAGACAGCAATACATCAGTGGTTCACACAAATGCTTAACTGTGATACTAATAATACCCATCTGGCAACAGCACTTCCGTGGGTTGGTACTCAATTGCAGCGACTGTTGCTTTATGGATTTGGCAGCCTAACAGTATTCAGTCCACATGTGACCATGTATGCCGCCTGATCTCAAAGACCTTATGGTGTATACGTTGGAAACAACTTTCTTAGCAGATGCTTATTTACTATTCTTTCTTCTCTATTTCCTTTGTTGAGCCCTGTGTTTGTCGTATTAAAGCCGTGTGGATCCGTTGAGTGTACGTTTTTTTATAGGTAACTCAATCATATCGCCACTTCTGTTAATAGTATCATGTATGTTTTATGATAGACTGTTCGAAGTGTTAGATATCGGCTGATAATATGCAGTTTACTCCCTCTGTTCACGTGAACTGTTATATTTGGTCCACCATTTTCACTTCAGTGTAGGGTGAGTGTACATTCACTCTGTTGTCATTTTCTTTTAGTGATGACCGGACGGTATCAGCTTTCAAGGATCAACTCGCCGCCATTGTGTCCACCTCAACGAGTTTGAACACAACTACGGGACGTGCCAGTAGACTGACAACATTTAAACCCTGTTGCCTCATTTTAGACGAGATTGATGGGGCGTTGCCTGCTGCAGTGGAACTTCTTGCTTCTGCCGCTCGCACTGTGCTACAACCGGGTGGGGAACGACGCGCACGTACCAAACGACACGCGACTCCGCTTGTGTTGCGTCGTCCCGTCATATGCATTTGCAACGATCTGTAGGTCAATTGTTCCGAGAATCGGGTTGGTTCATTATTTCCTGTCAACGAATTGTAGGGCCATCTGTGTGTTATCCGTTCAGCACTTCACCTGCTTATTTGACATAAACTCCCATACAGCCTTGTTTTTCTGTGATTAGTGAATGTATGATTTTTGCTGATTATAATAATTGGCCTTCACGTTTCAGCTATTTAATCATCATAATCACCGTTTCGGGTAAACAGTGATTGTAATAACACTATTGTGTAAATTACACGTGATTATCTTGCGTCTTCTGTTGTCCGTTTTCAACATTCTCAGTGGTTCTTACCGGTTGAGTATGACATAGCGAAGACTCTTACCTCTGTCGTATTTCCCTAAGATGATTCTAAATCTGCTCTTCTGTCTCCATCTATTTATCACTGTGTGCGTAAATTTTTAAATTTTGCAAGTCTGTTCGCATTCATTAAGTTCATCGTAGTCATTGAAGGTTATTTCGTATTCCTCGCTCAGATTTGCGTCTGCGGTCCGTCCGTTACGTGCGCCCGGCGTGCCTTGTTTGGTTCTGCGCTTCCCCACAATTGACTTAGGTCGCCTGGTGGCTCGGTTAGACTGCATTGCACGCAAAGAGAGCGTACCGGTGGATAAAATGCTACTCACACAACTGGCCGAGCTTGCTGATCGAGATATTCGATCCTGTTTGAACGCAATGCAGGTAAATGTATCATATGCTTACTTTTTGCTGATGGTACGGTATGCACAATCCACCGTACACGTCAGCCCTCATTCATTTGAGCGTTACTCTCACATCTACCTAGACTCGTGTTTTGCTTCTGTTGAAGCACGCCAGTAATGCATATCCTTTTTTTAACCGGCACCTGAACTGTGGTTCTGGTTTTTGTTCGGCTTCAAAGTTTTGTAATCTCTCAACTTAGCCCTCTTTGATTGCAGTTTTCTTCATCCACTTGTTCCTCAGTTGTGCCTCAGTTCAGAAATTGACGACGTTCGACCTTGTTCATTCACTTCATGCGTAAAGTCAGTTTTCATTTTCGCCCTACGTATACTGTTGCCATGTAGTATCTAAATTGTTTCCGCACCCCTGTTTATCTCATTTTCTACTCTAGTTTCTCAAGTCTCATCTCTCCCGTGTATCCCGTGATGACATTCGTAAACATTTGTCACTGGAAGATATGTGGACGCTTATTGGTCTTGGTGGAGGTCTGAAAGATGTTCAGCGTAGCATGTTCGATGTTTGGAAAGCCGTGTTTACTATCCCGCCCACACGAGTACTTGCCGGTCGGATAAATCGTTGTGCCAAACAACAGCAGTACTGGTCAAAAACCACATCTGACAGCGCACAGTACAAAGATCGCTCGCTTTTTCAGAGTAAAAGCACTCTAACAGCTCGGTTGGTCTATGTTTGCCTCCGTATTCTCCTGTAGTGGTAAACAATTGTCTTTGATCATCTACCATGTCCCCAACACAATTCCCAGCTTCATACTCAAGTTTTAACATACACATCACAAGAATTATACTACCGTGCGACATGCATGGTCACATTTGAACTGATTACATTCAGGTCGTCCAAATCTTGACAGAAATGGCTAATATCGCATCATCCCCACAGTGTCGTACGTTATCGTAGGTGGGCCCATTTTGTTCGATTTCCGCTTTGTGGGTTTTTATCCGGAGTTCTTTTATGCTTTCTGTCAAGTGTCAGTAAAGATTCGGCTGACGTCTTAATCAACTGTGCAGTCGTGCTCATTGGGATAGTGTTTTCCCTCCAGAATGACGTACGAATCGTTTCGAGTGAATTACCATACTGCCCATGACTGTATACGAAGCGCTGGGTATTAGAATGGGCTCAGTATTTTAGGATGATATGGCCCAACAGCTTTGTTGGAGCAAGTTCAATTTGTTTACGCATTACGGCAAAGTAGATCACTAGGGTACGTCAGTTGTGTACAGTCTTCAGGGATCGCTCTAACAGGCTGCATTCTGGTGTTCACCTAACGCAAGAACCCAGTTTAAAGTCTATTTGGCTGACTAGAAAGACGACCATGATGATCCTGTGCAAGTATGAGTGAAAAGTTGTCAGTTGCGTTGACTCAACCACAGTGTGTATCAACGTTTGAAAAAGTGACATTCTTCTTCCGTAACTGAAATAAAGCGGATTCATATGTGCGAAAGGGGCGAACCATCTTATCTTAGTGAATAGCTTTAGTCACCCACTTATCACGGACTCAAAAATGTTTATTGGCGATCTGCTTCAATACGTCAAGGAAATGCACCAAAGCAGGAGAACTCTTCCAAATGAACTGGTTTCTGTGTTGTATCATTCGGCCCTTGGCACATAAACTAATGGTTTGACTATTTTTCGGTTACTCAAGAATTCCTAGGCTCAACTCATCAGTATTTGGGTCGCATTTAGGCTTCAAAGACCTGACACTGTCATAGGCCTTGCATTATTGTTTCGTTGGGTTACAGCAGATGCTGGTTGATGTGACGTCAATTGTTTTTTTCTATTCGTTTTAATCGCCTGCAGGTGTTATTATTGTTCACCTCAACGTGTGATCCGCCATGCTTTTGTGATGGTTGGGTAATGTTTTCATCGAACTGCAGACAAGGGTCATTCGTTTTGTTTATTTCCTTTTAAAGAGTCCGCAGTGTTTGAATTTGCTGTGAACAGTCTTGATGAAATCCCGGTATTATTCGTGAGTACACGGCTGATTTGACACTTTATACAGTGACTTTATTTCATTCACTGTGTCACATTCATATCGGTCCGGTTCTTTGAAATGAAAATACACTTCTCCAAGTACTAACAATTCCGCATTTATCGAAAGGTGTTTCTTGTGGGAATGTGCTGTAATTGTTGCCTCCATCGATTGGCCTCCAGCTTGTTTCTTTACGATATTTTAAATCTAAAGAATACATTTGACCACTTCAACCTGGTGGCGACACAGACCGTCAGTCATAGGTTTATCGGCTTCAATCCAGTATCCCTTCGGACCTTCTGATAATACCCATTCTACACAATACAAACATACAGGTCCAGCTGTTGGTCCTCATAGCAGCAGTCGAAGTAGTAGACAGAAACGGCACAACGAAAATCGTTAAAAAGGTTGAACAGTTCCACGGGTTTGCGCATGTCATCGATTATGGCACTGTCACATTTGAGTGTGCATTATTCAGCGTACACCGCGGGTTCAAACCTAATAGAAGCCGAGGTATTTTACACTTGTATCTGTTCACAGCTAACAGATCTGCCAAATCTCCTTACCGGTAGTAATATTCAAGAATGTCTTCAATTTACAACGTGAACGTCATGCTTTCCACTTTCTGGTGAATACCTTTCGTACTCTTCTAAAGGCTTTTGTGGCTGGTGACCGCGTCGTATGATCATCTCAAGATTTTCTAAGCCCATCGGTGGTCATACTAAACGGTAATCAGTGCGACCAAATTCAAACTGTTTATAATGTTAAAGACTGCAAGCGTAGCTTATATGGCTGCTTCCGAATTTTTTAAAGTTGTTTTGTTGACTGAATTTATTCATAATCCATGTATCCGGCAACGAGTTTTATAACCTTCTCGTGAGGTCGACTATGCCGAATAATCGGTTGTATGTGCTACCAATGTTCTTCAGGCTGGAGCATGTGATGGAATATTCTGACGCTGTCGGCGATGCTCCCATGGTGGCGATGGGCATTTTCGAAAACTATCTCAATGGCCGGATGAAGGACGCCAGCTTAAATGTGGTAAGTTTTCTCGGACCTTATTTCTCCTTATATAGCAGCCACTGCCACTGTTTTTGTTTCGGTCGAAGTCTGCGTGGGTTGTCAACAGCGTGCACAAAATGGAAACGCTATGGTCCTACCTGGCAAGAAAATCACCGATCTGGGTTATCCTGTCGCCAAAGTACTGTTCTCTTACAGCCTAGACAGATTGGACACGTTTTGGGACTTCCATGCACAAAGTCTTCCTCCAAGATTTTGTGAATGTCAGTCTTAATCTGGACAGTATCGTTCTAAAAGTTGTTGACCAGTTTCTATATTCAAAAAGTTGCACTGTGAATGACAGGTATATGGGGAATGAATGGAGCGTCTATGTACAGAACTGAGGCGGTTTTGGACAGCTTAAGACGTCTCTGACGTCAAAAGCTTAGCTCGCGTAGCGCCGTAACAACCAAATGGCCAAATGTGTCAGTTGTTAGACATCAATGAGTTTGTGTTATTACCTTCTCTTTCACATATAAATTCAATCGCTCTGTGACACAGGTTTCGGATTACTGCTCTTTAGCAACGGTTATGTGATAAACAACCATTCTTTTCATTTTCATTTGTTCGCTAGAAGCACTTTTTTGGCCTACATTAACGAGTGTCATTATTGAGCTTGAAGTGCGATAAACTACAAACTCTGAGCAAAATAAACAGCTCAGTAATCCTTAGGTCATGTACTAAGGATGCCAGCTAGTCGTTTACCACACCGAGCACTGTTTGCAGACGCTGCGACCGACTGGCGGAAAGTGCGAGGTGGACAGACGATGACCTGGCGTAGACAAATGGAATCGTTCAAGAAGGGATTAGTCATCATAGATAAAGTTCATCTCCCGGGCTGGGGCCCTAGCGATTAACAGAATCGATGGCTGGAGACGTTATGTGAGATGGCGGCTAACCGAGCTCAGTGGCGTGAATGTTTTCGTTGTTTGGCCAAGTTGTCTGTAAGGTGAGTGCATTTAATGACGCCGGGCAGTGAAAGCCGTAATGGAACTGTCTTACTGATGATGCCTTACTTTCACTTACAACACGGTTGTTTGTTTGCGAGGTGTAGGTACCTTGATGTTGAATGTAGACGTAGCTTCCCGGTCCCTTCTTTTTCCCTTCTCTTTTCTTGTACAGGGTTTGCTTTTCTTCTTCATGGTTGTGTGCCAGTGAAGCATCAGTGAACCACTAATGTATTACTGTATGTGATGGTGATGACGGTAATCCTTATCGAATATGATTTCCACCCCTTTAATGACTTGATCTTTTCGGAGACCTTTGCCAGCTAGGACTTCGGTCGTAACAAGCACAACCATATCAGATAAGCCGAAGGAGAGCAGTCAAACGAAAGGAAATTATACTCGAGGTTATATGTCACACTGCTGACTGCGTAGAGATGCTTAGGTAGTGAAGCCTGATCACGTGGGCATGCCGCAGAACGGTTTTTGTAGTTGCGACACTGCTGTCTTCCAAATAAAGAGGAAGTGGGCTGAATCAAGTACCCTGATCGTCCAACGGGTGCCCGTGAGCATCAGCGTATTTTTCAATATAATCGAAATACTTCCGGTACCATTAATACGGCCCAATATAGCTTAGAATAAATTCACTGTCTGCTTCGGTGACTAGAATCGACTGTGGACGCAAACTGATCATATTACCGACAACTGTCGTTAGCGCCAATTCATTACCGTTCATTTTGGAGTTACCACCTTGATTTAGATCATGCCGTTTTTCAAGTCCGGTTTGTTTTATTGTTTGCACAGACTTGGAGTATTCAGTTAGAAATTGGGTGACAAGGGTACACGAACCACCTGTCAAATAACACTGATAGCTAAACTGGCCGGGTTACAACGATGGAATGATTCAAACGAGCGCTGGGCACAGATCTCAACAACTGTATGAATCTCTTACGAATTGATCTGTTTTAAGGGAGCACTTTTGATACGGCAGGACTCAGGAACAAGCATCGACTGATTCCGAATAAGACAAAGATCACCGTGAACTGAAAAGTTTGCACGAAGACCGTGAGGCTCACATGTCGGAGCGAGTCGAAAAGTTAGAGAGGACATCCTCAGAGGATAGGCGGTTGTTTTCCGTCATTCGTGGTTACACTGGTCATCGGCCAAGTGTTATTGGGATTATGTGTGAAAGAGGTTATTCACTAATCTATACATTGTCGCGGCGTCATGCCAAATGGACCGAGCATTTTGAAAAACTGTTCTCTACGATCTGTCGAGAACTGAAGTGGCCTTGGAGCTTAAATTATTGGGACGTAATAAAGTCCAGGATGCAGACCTTCTTTCTCGTGCTCCTTTCAAAAGTGATGATGAGAGATTGTTGTCTGTACTGACCGCATTCCATTTTTCTATATGGGAGATTGAAGGAGTGCCTCATGAGTGATGCTTATCAACAATCGCCCTCATTCTCAAAATGGGCTCCAGAACATCGTGCAACAATTACCCAGGTACCAGCCTTGCCTCTGCCGTGTTCAAGGTGCTCACGGGTTTCGTAATACATCGGTTTTTGAAACAGAGAAAATTAGATAAAAGAAGTGCATATTTCCGGCTTGGTCGCGAGTCATATCATCACCTTTTAGCAGACATTGGAACATTGCACTCTTTTCCTCTACTAGCAATCTGAGTTTGACTCGGTTGTCTGACACGCTCTTCGGGGATTTCTGATCTCAAAGGAGTCCAGGGAAACCTTGTCAATGTATTGAAGCCGTTGTGTACTCGCTCCGAGTACACAATTCGCATTTGTGGGCAACTTTCTCGAGCGTTGTCCACAGGAGTGCTCAATCTCCTCCTGTTTTAATGTTGTAATGGACGAGGTTCTAGATAAAGCACTGGGAGGTTCCGAGGATCTAGGAATGGAGCGTCTGTCTGTTAATGAACTGACTGATGTTGAGTATGTTTTACCTAGTCCTTCTTCAAGGAACCCTGACTTATTCCGTTAACTTAACATGGTGGTCAGGCTTGTGCGCTGTACCGATCCAGAGAGCTGTGCTGACCAAACCCTCGGTTCTTCTGGGTGCAACCTTATCAGACAGGCCAAAGGGGAGTAGTCAGACGAAAAGCGAATGCACTCAGAGGGTTGTATATCGCACTGCTAACCGCGTCGGAGTGTTGAGGTAGTGGGCAAAATCCTATGGGCCTACGGCAGAACCATTTTTATATTTACAGCACTACTGCCTTCCGGTTACGCAAGAAAAGGGGTAGGAAAAGTTACCCTCAGACAAAAAGCATTCCGATTGTCTAATGGTTGGCCGTGACCGCTGGCGTATTATCCATTACAGTTGAGAAACATCCGGCGTAATCCCAAAGCCTAATGTAGCTTCGAATACATCCACTGCGCACGTCATTGCTCAGAATCAGACATTAATGTCTTATTCACTGCGTTTTCGAGCTAGACAAGTCCCTCACTGCGAAGTACTGTTGAGTCATTGGTTCCAGATAGGGTCCTCCAAGAAAACCCTGTATCCTGTTGTTTAACAGGTCAGACTTTCGAATCAGAGACTTGAGGTAGCGCTTCTCAAATCAACCGCCTTCCGCGGCATAAATGATCGGGAAGTGTCAGAAGTTATCGCTCTCCCGACAGTGACATTGTTCATCCATTATGGCTTTCTCCTGTTTTACCTTTCAAGTTTTCTGCATTTCCTGTGCCCTCAGGTGACAGTTGTTTTCTAAGGCCAAGACAGCCTGTAAACATCGGTGCCTTCTCCAACGAATCGGTCAGCAAGCTGCTCTGGTAAATACTCTCTACAAAGAACATGCAGTCTATGCTGGGCCGACCAAATGATACGGCTAGTATGTATAGCATGCACTTTGCGCCTTCGATGTATAGAGTTCCTACAAAATTGGGTTAGCACTGGCGCTGTTTTTACTATTGCAAGAAGGCCTTTCGAAATTGTCGATCATTTCGCCTACTTAGTAGTGTCATCTCAATCTGTTATGTTATTGACGGAGTGCCTACAAGAATAACGAAGTCGCATAGTCCATTTACCACTCTTCGTCACTATTTGTTTCACATAGTCGTCCGTTTGTCGTTTAATTGCTATGTTTACGATACGTGAGTGCGCTACGACCTAGCCTATTCTTGCGGAAGATATTTATATACGATTACCATTGTCTCCGCCGGTTGTGAGCAACGCAACAGTCTGCCATCGCATATTTTGAATAGGTGCAGGTTTGCAACTGACAACCGATATATTGAAAATTCAGTCTCTGCCGATTAGGTCACCTACTTGTTATGCCAGCCTAAGGTCTGCCACACTGCGTATTGGTAAATGTGGCTGCTTTTGTTGGAGAACACTAAGGGTGATCAGGCGTTGACGTTATCACTTTAGTATAAAAGTATTGACCATCAAGCTGAGTAAGTTTAACAGATATAGTCTGTCCGTTTGGGGAGCTCGGGATCATCCACATCGTTGGCCGGGAGTGTTAAAATGTGGCAGTGTCGCAATCAGCGGGCAAACCTGTATCCCCTTGACTGTTTGTTCTTTTCTGTGCAAGCCCCGCTGTTTTTTCCCTTTTTATCTTCTTACCTTCCTTGTCAGCGAAATAAGGTACACAGCCACACCATCACCACGCCCGACACTTTCAGTTCCAGATTGGACGCCCGCTTCAGCCACGTTCACGTTGACATAGTTGGCCCACTTCCACTCTCGAACGACTTTACACATTCATTGACCTGCATCGATCGTTACACACACTGGCCGCAATTAACGCCCGTATGCGACATCTCAGCCGAGAACATCGCACGGACGTTTGTGGAAATCTGGATATTCTCCTTCGGCGTACCTGCTTCCGTCAATACTGACCACGGTACTCAGCTCACATCGACGTTGTTTCGTTATCTGTGAACACTTTCGGTACTTCGTAAACTATTGCCAGTATCAGCGGGAGTCTGAGCAATAGTATTCATGGGTACAGCCGAACACTGAAACCGATGAATTATTCATTCGGGTTCTCCTGTTTTGGACTTGTAGAGTGACAGTCTCAAACACATCATGTGCACCAAATACGTATCACTGATGAAAAATTTACCATGTATTGCGGATCTTTCGTCTGGAAGCTCCGTTACAAACCGAATACAAGTGATACACTACTTGACGCGTACGAGATCGTACAGATCGTTTACCTTGTTGTAAAAACTGAATGCATAGTTTATTAAATGTCGTCGCTGGCAAGATCCATGTACAGTTCATAGCCAGGTCTAGAGTACCACTGCGTCGACCATTTCGTGTTTTATGACTTAGTGGGAATTTTAGACACCGGAATTTATGAATTAAATGCACAAGGGTTTTTCCGTCATCTTCATCCCACGGTTGTATATCATAAAATAATTGGCATCTACCACTTACGCAACGTTTTTGCTCATGTTGGTGTTTGGTGTTTAATACGGAAGGCACCTGCTTGTGTAGTTTATGTTGCTACACTGATGTTTGCAACCGATTTTACTTTCCAACAGGCTCGGGAGGCTTCTAATTGGTTTGTCTTTCACGATCGATTATTCAAGCATATTCATTCGCACGCAGACTACAGCTTGCTACGCTATCCTACATGGCTCCCTGGCTGGTTTCATTTGGCGTTAGCCACTCCTACTGGCATGCAGGCTGTCAACTCGAAATCGGGCGGTCTGCACTGGCCCACGGCCTATTCAACCGCGAACACCACGAAAACCCATTGTACAGCCATTTTAGACCAGTTACTGGCCAACCAATGGAACGCACCCGCACACGGAGAGTGTAGTGAACGTTTGAAGGATGAATCGCGGGCACAGAGTAGCATTCGGTGAGTTTTTTCGTGCGTTGCTTGCTTATTTACTGTTGTGACTAGGTAGCGGTCTGTGAATGCACCGATTGACTACAACGGATAACTGCACGGTAGATAACTGAACAGCGGATAATGAACATTGAATAATAAACGACAGGATCGTACGCGATTACTTCGGAATTTCTCAGACAACCCAAATCACTGAAGGCCAGCGCACAAAGACATGAAGAAGACTGGCTTTCAGCAGAGTTTTATTGAATTGCTCCATCCGAAATCAACATGATCGCAAACTCGTTCGTGTTTATGGGGTTTGTGGCTAATGAGAAGGCACATTCGAAGCTGGACCGACTAAGAATAAATATGATAAAACGAGACACCAACCATAAAACGCGATCGTAAGCGGGTTGCCAAAAAATAATAACGAAAGATCGAGAACTTTCGTGGAAAACGAAGAATCAGAGTCCCACGCAGAATTTAAAATTTAATTAAAACTAACGTTTTAGGCTTTTTGAGAAGCAGGTAAAATGTTTTTCGGAGAATTGCAGACTTTCCCGTCAGCTACCTAGCTTCAAATGCAAGCCGACTAATGTTTTGCGCTTTTGCTGGTGCTTGTTACTTTAAATGAAACTTGCTTACATCCATGATTTGCTCTACCATACGTACCCAATCGCATTGCCAAAAGCTAGCGTCATTCCCTCCTATATTTTTGTCAAGTCGTGTTTAGCGAATGAGCCATTTATTATTGAAAGCCAAAGGAATTGGAATATAAAAATACTGAGGTCTGAAGGACCACTTCAAGTGGTGGGATTATTGCATAAACATTCGTGTTGTCGTTGTCCCCATTTGATTTATGTCGTGTTTTTCCGACTCGTTTTTTATTTCTTTAACAGTTTTTTACCACGACGCACTTTCTTGCTCGATGTGGCTCCGGTGGTTGTCACACTTTTGTCGCTGATGTGCTCGAGTTTGCGTCCTCTCAATGCCCAACTGTATAGTCAACAAGAGCATAGAAATCTTGAAAGCCTTGTAAATGTGATGCTCAATTTGGGACTAAGCTGGACGCCAGAAAGGAATACGGAGACCGGTGAAGTGGAGTTCCAACTCGAGCCGTGAGTTATCTTATAATTACCATTCCATGAATCGTTAGTAATAGCCTGTTGTTAGAAGAACAAAATGTCCTAATTCAGCTTTGGATACTTTACTTGTGATTCGGATTATCAAGTAACAACAGATATCCTTTTGGTATGATGGTTTTCTTCGGGGTCACAATTTGTTTAGATAATGCTTACTTGCTCGGTACCTGTGAGTGGTACCGCACAACGTGTGTATTCCCTGTATCCATTCTGTTAGCATCTACTGATCGTGTACTCCATCTTTATGCTTTGATGCAGACCAACATTGAACCAATGGTCTATCGAGTTCATTTCACTGTCTGAACATAGCCCATTAAACTGTGCGTCTAATGTTCGTGCCTCGGGTCAACATCGGCTTGGACGCTGATAAGCACCATAAGTTGCGGATGGATAGGATCGATTCTCTGAAATGACAGACTAGTGTGCCAACCAGTAGTCAGTTTATTTGTATAGTATACAATGTCGTCATGGTTATTACTTAGATAGAGAAGAAATTCGTAGATTAAAACATCCAATCTGCTGTTTCTAACCATTGTGTTCGACCTAGAATTAACTGGTCGCAAAATTTTGATTGGAAATTGAACGTCATTAACAATTCAGTATAGGTTTGAACTTATTACTTATCGAGTGCATTTGTCATAGTCATCGCCGTCTCTCTCGAGATGCATCAGCCCTAGTTCAGTTGACCGTGAATTAGCATTCGTTCACAGATTGCGACTGCAATGTGTGTTTTAGGAATTTTACGGTTTAACTTCGTTGTGATCCCTATTTCGTTCATATTAAATAGTCACTTAATCTTGGTTTTAGCTGTTTGCCCCCAATCGTTTATCTGAATTATTATGCTTAATCACGGTCTTCGAGAATGCTAACTTCAAACATTTCGTCATAATTGTGTCACTAGGATCATCAAAGCAGGTGTATTGCCGTTTAACCGAAGTGCCGCGTCCCTTGGTCAACTTTTCTAATCTACAGGCTAACAGTGAATAATGCGGTTGCGTTTCTTTTATCTAATCGCGAAAGTATGGTTTCATAGTGCATTACCAGCATAAATTCCAAAATCGGAAGCATCACAAAACTAACAGATGTTTCGTTTCTTTCTGTCGTCTTCGTTTCACATCTAAGTCGTTATCTTGTTTCGTTTATTTATTCCTTTTTTCTTAACTGTATTTGTTCCATACCGTCGTGTTTGTCTTCAATCTGTCTTCAAACTTGTGCGTACTGTAGTGATGCGGTTTGACAGTTTTACTCTCTTCTTAACTTTTTCCTGACAGCATTCTCGCTAGAGCGTGAACGACCGCTATGGGTTTCTTTACCAATATACCGAAACCTGTCTATATATTCATGGTATCGTGATGCGGCACATGAATTTTTAAAACTAATGAACCACCAAATCTTCCGAGACATTCATCCTAAACCTTCTGCTTCCCTTCTTAAGGTGTTCTAAATAAGACGGCAGTTTTTCACCGGAAAATAATTTTGAAAATTCCCAACGGAGGGCTTCTAACAAATCATTTTCACCGTATATTGCTCGAGCATCGTCGTATGTTGCTCGAGCAAAATCGGCGACTTGTTCACTGGTAACAACTAAGAGACCAGAACTCAGTTTTTTTCCCTCCTCTCGGTGCTTTCCTATATCATTGTCCCTCATCGTGTTTAGGATGGTTACCCGTAAAGAAAAATATGTTTAATTGGCACTTTACAACCTATGTTCATGTGTGACATTCAAACACATGTACAGACTCGGCCAGCTATAATCAGTGTGACGGTTGTTCGTTTTAAATAGTCTTACCAGAATAAATTTCCGGTTCGGATCGATTGTTATTAAACCTTTCCCCAACTTTATACCCCAGAGCCTTGGACACAGTTGTTGGTCTTGGATCCACCTCTTCCAAATTGAAATCTATTCCACACACGACCAAGCAGTTAATAACTCGCGAACTCAATCTTGAACAGATGCGCCGTTCTAAGCGCAGTATGCACGTCGGAGAACTTGTGAAACCCACTGCGACGCAAGCTCAACTCAAATCTGATGACGTGCCAATGCCCGCACCACCTCATCGACCTCCGATCCAATCGTCACAAAAGTCCCAGAGTTCAAAGGTACCATCTAAGGGAAGAATTCCACTTTCCGATTACTCCTTTACTGAGTTTCAAGTTGACTTTAAATGCCGTTTGGCGTTAGTTTGTTCCTTCTGAACCACGAAAATCTCCCAACTGCCGCGACTTATCTACCACTATTGTCTTTGTTCTATATCTTTCGTTCCAATTCCATCCGTATTATGATATTTCAAGATCCTTGCCCTGATACTCCGTGATCAGCTTTTTCCTTGTTCAGACTCGTCAAGAAGCAGTAGGTATGGAAGCAGTAGTCATTCACGTTACGAACCGAAGCTCTTGTTTACTAGATCACCAACCGTGTATAGGCATTGTATTTGTAATAGTTGAGTTCGGTCGGGTATTTATACTATATAGATCCTTTCTGTTTATTTCGCTTCTCACTTATAGTTTGTTTCTCCTTTTCTTGGTTGTCTACCCGTTAATCATCGATGTGAGCTACTGACGTGATGCTGTCCATGATGATGTTGACGATGATGACGTTAATCACGCGTCAACTTGACGTCAATTTAGAGCAGAACGGTTGTTCTAAGTTTGGTCCCAAAATAATCACTAGCTTTTCTATACTTCCTAAATCATTATACGTACTTTCGTTTTACTGGTCCCCTGTTCTTTTATCTACCCAGGGTAAAAAGGACTTTTTCGGTAGGCTCATCGAAGAAAGTAACAAAACCGCAGCATTGAAGATAAAACCAAAAGGTATACTCCTTGTTTTTCGCATAGTTTTTCATTCTTTTACCACATTCTAGAGGAAATTCCGACTGAACACTGTGCTTTATTAAACCAAGAAGTTTACTACCGTTTTCGGGAAGGCTATTCCAATGCAGTTCGTCGCCCGGTCACTCTGAAACATTTTATCTGATTTTGATCGCTCATGTTCATTTGTTCTAACTTTATCGTGAATTATGTTATTCATTTTGTATTGTGTAAATATTTACTTCATAGTATCGTACTCGTTCAGTTTGCACCGATCATAAAAGTTTTATGTACTGCTCTACGCTATCGGAAAAATAAAACCCTTATAATGCAGCAAACCTGGTTTTGTTTTCATTACCCGCAAGACTGCCTATAGACCGGGCCGAAAGACAAACCTCCGTGTTATTTTCCAAACACTGTCTTTCATATTTTCGACCGTTACAGGAACATTTACATTGGTAGAACAGATGGAAAGCTTAAAGTTAAGACACAGCAACATCCTGAAGTGGTTGAGAGATGCATTAAAGCAGCAGCCATTGAGTGACACTCAGTGAAGACAGTTAATTGCGTCTTCCTTCAAGTATGGGTCGGGAAGCTGGTGTTGCATCGCTCACTGTTTTGATGAGTTCTCCTAAATTTCAAAATAAATTTCTATCAATTGATTGCTAGCAACCTGCTCTATGTGCTCAAAAAACAATCAACTATTATTGCTTGAGATGATTTTAGTCGTGACTATTACTCATTTCGGATCGATCTGTGCGTTTATCATTGCATTGAAGGTCTGATTTAGTCTTTATGCTTGTCGCACGTTTTGATACCGACGAGTGTAAAATTAATTCATTTATGTCTTCTGAGACTGATCGGTAGTCCTAAAAGACATTTCGGATTAATTTTGTTTGTTGGTGCGGTTTACCATCCTGACTTTTTAAAACAAACCGGACACCCAGTTTTCCTAGATCCCCGTGTTACCTTACATAAATAGCTTAAATTAGCCGGTCGAACCGTTTCCTTTTTGACTAGGATGTTTAAGATTTGGTATGTGCTCACTTCTTGCCTCACAAATTGGTCAAAATGCGTTTCCTTCTGGTAACATCATTACCACACTGACACACTTTCTCAGGTGTCTCGTTGTTGACAATGATGTCTGCATCACACCTCAAACCAATCATGTGTAGGTAGTCCGTTTGATTATAAGACACACTTGTAAAGAAAATCTGTACTCTTTGTTCGATCTTTATAAATTCTACTCGTGAAGTCGTCTCAATCCCCTATGCTCATTTCACTAGCCAGGGTGTCCAACCTCTTGTAGGGTTTTCTCACCTCGAATTGCAGGTAGCATACATTCTGGCGGCTGATAGACAGGACGATGCCGTTCTGCTGACGCTTCCAATAAAGTGTGGTGCTTCGCCAATGGTGGCAGTCTCTGTCGTTTTCCCTGTAACCATTCCTGTGTGGCTTCCGGTTCCTGCATGCGTTGAACCGCCGATACTTGTTCATAAGCCATTTTTATACCGTTTTTGTGTAGACGAGGGAACGCGTTTCGGCCCATAACTAAACGTTCGTTCACCGTGTTCAGCATTGCATCTGCATAAGCTAACTCTAGTGGGAATTTCCTCAACTTCTCGTGTGCTTCAGCTTCCTCCTTTGTCACGACAATCATATTCCACGGTGACCATGGCTCATTTAAGCGCCACCGAGCCAACACTAAGTCATTGATATCTAACCATCCAGATAGAATCGATCGACGCTCCCATACGTCATCTACCAAAAACCGAATGTCTTCTTTGTTGATCAGGAATGGGAACGGATTACTGCTGAGAACATCCGAATCTGTTCCATTCGTTTTTACTATGGTTTCCGGTTGCTGTGGTTCACTTCGCTCCAGACGCGCCAGCTCTACTTCCTGAGCATCCGCTTTGGCCTGTTCACGGGCCACTTCCACTAGTTCCATTTCTTTTTTTCTGAGTTCACACAACATTCTTTGGTATGGGTCTAAATCTGACCGTTTTCGAGCTCGGTTGTCTAATCGAAGACATGACATACATGGGGCTAGTCGATTCGCTCTGGCACTCAATGAGAAGGCTGTGTTTCTTAAATATCTGTCACATGACAGACAATAATGTACATCTCCTTTTAGTGATTCAGCAACTTTCTCTCTCGATCCTGTGGGTACAGTGATATACTTTACTATTTCCGGGTTCACTTCTGGCATCTCGGCGAACTTGATGAACTGATTGTTGATTCGTTGTCTCAGTCCTTTAAGCTGTTCTGCACGGACGCCTCTCACAATCAACTCTGCCTCTCTGTCGATTAAACTAGCTATCTCTTTGCATATCTTATACTGATACTGCCCTGCTGTTCGTTTGGCGGCCAGCAACACATCCAACCGTTCCTCTTGTGTCAAACAATCCAGGCGTAGTGAGATGAATATGTCCAGCAATTCCTTTGCTCGAAGCGTTTGTGGTGTTTCCACTTCCAACTGACGACCATTGATTGATGAAGTCCAGCGAATCGGAGCTGCAGCCTTTTTCAGTAGGTTTATTTGTGTTTGTTCGTTGCCTTTTTGTGATGCGCATAGCTGGTGTCGACCAATCGCGGCTATCAGTTCGGTTTCCTCGTCTAACAACAAGGCAAGGGCTGCCTTTCGTTCGGCCGATGTTAATGGCTGGGCGTTTATCTTCGCTATTTCCTCTCGCTTCCATTGTTCAAGGGCGTTGAAAAGACGATCGAAGTCAGCTTGGGTCTTAGGATGGAGCCTACGTTCGAAGTCATGTTTCCTTTGTGCTTCCTTATCATTTTTCAAACTTCCTTCATGTTGGCGTTCCCATTCCAGGTACGCGTCTCGTAATTGCCTAATCTTGTTCACGCGTCGTTTGGCCAACCAACGCCTCGTGTACTTCTGTATTATGATGACCTATTAAAGAGATTCAGAAGTGAGGAAGCGTGTTAGTTTCCAATAACATTTGAAATCACGTTATTGTCAAATATTATAGATTTCGGAAATTATTATCACGTTTTCTACCAACCGTTATTACGTTCGTAGTTGTTGTCTATTGTTTATATCTATTGGTTAGAATGGAGTGGTAGCTATCTCGTTAGAAAAGTCTGTTGTCTAGGCCAAAGATCAGTAGCCTGGTGTCAAAAACTGATGTGATGGTCACCGACTAGCCGGTCGATGTTATCTGGCCCGCGATCCCAACAATTTATATGTCCGTTGACCTCCGTTGGTTCTAAAAGATACTTCTTTTATCATTACTCAATTCCGATTGTTAGACTAAACGGTGACTAATTTGTCAATCGTGTATGTCAGTGCCTTGGGATGGACCAAACCGACCATTCGCATTATATAACATCCATTTTTACACAGTAAGTTCAAGTTGTTCGATTTGATGTTAAAATGAACATCGTGTCAGAAAATGCCCAACTGGAACTTACTGGGAAGTAGTGCGGTGATCTGTTGAAGTCAACACTCCATACGATTAACAATCTCTTCGATTTTGGGGTTTACGCGGGTCCAGCAGTTCATGCTAAAAACAGCACCAGTGTTCTACAATGCTCGGACAACTCAAAAATCAAACACACAATTATAAAGTTACAAACGCAACTGACGGACGACTCTTTAGATGGGGTTTTGCGTCTGACCCTGTCCACTTTGTTACTGACCTTGAGTGACTTCCACCTAACAGCGTGAGGTATCATACTAATTTGCTTCATCTGCAACAACATGACTGAAGTGTTATTTTAACGAAATGTGCATCACAATTTGTTTATTTTGTCTGGTTGCTATTCACCTAATGTACTAGTAAAAGACATCAGCTCACTGATGTGGCATATGGTTCCCAGTCAGAGTGGAAATGCTGATCCGTGGTCTGGGATACCAGGTTCCTGCTTGCATATTCAAATTACTGCTCCAGTTCCACTCTAGCTCGCTTGCTTTTTGGTTTGGGTTATCTGTACTGGTAGCTAATTAGCACGTCTTTATTTTACAGCATTGTGGCGTCTGGGCGTCAAAAATAACTTCTGGTATTTTACACCGATGGTGTTACCGCTTTCCACTGTCGCGAAAAGTTCGGCTACGAAAATTTTTATTGCAATCTGCATCTATTCCATAGGAACGCAGACTGTTTCATTAATCGAAGGGTTTCAACCGAATATCACCTAGACTGTCACCTGGCAGTAAATATGTGGTGTTGTAAAAACCGGAAATGCCATGGTTTGTAACTTTACCGACCTAGTTTTGATCTAAGGTGAATGTTTTCCAACATTCTTTGTCTGGTTGCTAATGATTGTAGGTCGGGATCAGTTCGTGTGACTCACAGAGTCGGCAGCTAGAGACGTTAAGTGAAGTGACGTTTAGCCGGGCTCAGTGGTGTGACTGCTGCAGTTGTTTGATCTAGTTGTTTGTGGAGCATGTGCACTTAATGACGTGGAGATAGTGAAAGCAGTAAGGAAGCTGATAAAGCCTTCCTTTCACAGCTCGGTTTGGTTGTAAGGTGCACGTACCTTAATGTTGAATATAGGCGTATCTGTTTCTAGCAGTTGGATCTCTCTGCCCTTTTTGGTCAGAGCTTTTTTTCTTCATGGTTGTATGGCAGTTAGGCATAATTGACAGCCACTGATTTGTTGTTTATGACGACGATGTTAATGATGGGTTCCATATTTGTTCAGGAGGTTGCATCATTGTTTTTCACATGCGATCGAGCTTTCGATGATCGAAAACGTCCCCTCCATTGCACTATTGAAGTCTGTGTGGATTAGGACCTAGAGATACATATTGGTGTGGAATGTTTTTTATCCGTCTGTGTATGTAACCCAATATGCGAGTGTTAGCCAGTACCGACAACAACTAGCCTTGCGCTGGATAATAATTCGCTGAAGCATGCGAAGACTCATTTTCAATGGCAGTACTAAAAACATTTAAATTGAATTCAACAATAAACTTACATCTCTCAGAATTCTTGTTAAATATTCGTCTGCCGTCTCGTATGGACCCGGAACTTTCAACTGATCGTTGTAACTGGAAACGAAAAATCCGGGCTTCGGAAACTGAGTAGACATGTGGTTCACAGTGGTCTGACCAAAGTGTTTCATTCTGTATGTTTGTGTGTCTCTAGAGTACACTGGCACTTCTGGAGCTTTTCTCGGTAGCGGTTTTGTCTGAGCATGTGCATGGTGATATTGATTGTTACTTAATTTGTGCCGATAGCCGCCCAGAAACGGCTTGTGATAACTTGGTGATAACCAGTTGATGGAAATATACTGGTTCTCAGTCGTCCCATCTTTTTCTTGGTGTATAACCAAAACGTCTTCAAGGCTGCACGGTGTGTCTGCAACAAACATTTTTCGACAAATCACATCAATAGTTACTCCTGATTTGAATGTGATTGTTCTCGACCCTAAGCATAGTTTCCTCGAATTTTTTTCAAGGTTTTTTATTTCAAGGTTTAGTTGAACCAACCCGTGTTCATTTGTCAGCTCGTCTAATGGTTTTAGTGGCTTTACTTGTTCGTCGTTGTGTAGTATTCTAAATTGGTCATGCTTCAGTCCAGTGTCTCTAACCACTAAAACTGCCAAGTCAGATGCATAATACTTTCGCGGCACAGAAGTAAATTCAAGACGAGTCCCACATTCTGTCAACAAATGTACGCTTATTGTATCTTTCTCTGACGTCTCAAATGCATCGGCAAATGTATGATTATTGGTATTAAATCCGCCTCCACTGGACTTTTGCATAGTAGGTGATGTTGTCTGACTCGAATAATTATTGTTTCCATCAGTCATTCCTGTAGGGTTTGTAACAGTTTCTTCGGATTCTCTCATTCCTTCGATTTTTTCTGACTCCATTTCTGTATTTCCCTGAATTTTTTCGGGATCACTGTCTGTTCTTAGTGGTGAGTCATCTTTTTCTTCTTCCGGTGATACTGTCTGTTCTGTGTTGCTGTGGTTGTCGACAACCAACTCTGCGCTTTCTGTAGTCAGATCTGAAAGTTCCGCTGGCTCGTTTGTTCCATCAGTCTGGTTAGCATTCGACTGTTCTGAAGAATCCATGTTCCTGTTATATTCCGTTTTCTGAAGGGATTGATCTTCCAATACAGTTAATTCATGTTTGAATTTTTTGTTTAATTTTAAGCCTATGCAGAAGGAAAAATTCGTGTTAGCACCTAATGAAAGATACACTGGTAGTAATGATAATGCAACTACTAATGCAGATATATCGTGAGTACTGCTCATTACTGAAAATGAACTGTGCCGGACCTTGTTTTGTTCACAGTTCGAAATTTACAATTAAATAATACATTTGAACTGGTAGTAATACTCTTTTGATACACGATTTTAAGGGTCGCGTTTTAAGGAGCCTTTTTCGTCCGACTAAAATGTTTGTTTTGATCTTATGGCATTATGATTAGCGTCGGGTTAGTGTTAAGTATCGCCAGTTTCTGGTTTGTCAATACAGTCTTGGTGAAACTTATACGAAAGTTTTTTATGTCGGTATATCTTATATTAAGTGATATATCAGGAAAGATTCAAATAATTTAGCGTGAAAACTGTAGTGTGAAGTGTTGTAAACCCTCCTAAACGATACGCTGGTTCGTTCTCGATATAGTGGAACGCTTGACAGAATTCGGATTCTCTTCGCGGTAATAATTAACGCGAAAATCTCGGTCCGGAAAATGCCGCAAATGTCCGGCGATTTGGTTCCCAAAACAAGCCAAAAGTCGCGTACATAGAAAACCGCTTTGTGCCTCCCCAACACGTGTGCGACAAAGGCGACGATTACAAAGTATTTATAGGGAGCATAACG